>SJYC01112219.1:0-93362 GCA_006408675.1 Madoqua kirkii | reverse complement strand
ACACAACCTCCCTGCTCATACCACCTCCCTGCTCACAGCACCCCTTGCTCACTTTACTCTCACACCACCTCCCTGCTCACAAACACCTCCCTGCTCACACCACCTCCCTGCTCACACCACCTCCTTGCTCACACCACCTCTCTCTGACACCAGATATGGGGGTGGGAGGTTCCCACACCAAGCAGTCCTCTGTGACCCTAGCTGAGTGTCCTATGACTTAACTCAGTTCTCAAAACACATTCTTACATATAACCAGAGATAAATCTGACAAAGTCACAGTAACAAAATTTTACAGGGTCATTTTATTTTAGAAGGTTTAGAAAAATTAGAATGTTTTCCTTTCAAATTGAGATACAATACTATCAAGCAGACTGGAATACTCATACCAGCAATCAACACATTTCCTGCAGAAAACATACTTGTGAGGCCAAATGGTAATCAGGATGTTGCTTCACTGAGTTCAGAGCTAGAGCAGAGCAGCTAAGTTAAGACGAGTGCCTGGGCTGGAGGGCTGAGACAGCCATCTGGGCAGGAGCATGGTGATCCCGGGGGCGCCTCCAAGATGCCCGTTCCAGGGGCACAGTGGTCCTGGGGGCCCCTCCTGGCTGCTCGTCCTGGGGGCTGTGGTGGTCCTGGGGGCCCCTTCCAAATTCCCATCCCTGGGGCACAGTGGTCCCAGGGGCTGCTCCTGGGTGCCCATCCTGGGGGCATAGTGGTCCTGGGGGCTGCTCCTGGGTGCCAGTCCTAGGAGTGTGGTGGTCCTGGAGGCCCCTCCTGGGTGCCTGTCCTGGGATGCTGGTACCCCGTGCACCGTTGCTGAGCACTGTGCCTCCTGCCCCGCATTCCCTGCCCAGCCTGCCTGTGGGGTCCCTTCCTCTGCTGCCCCCTCCCATGGCAACACCAGTTTCCCTGTTAGTGCCTTGGCCTGTGCCTGCCCCACAGGCTGCACCTTGGCCTCCTCCATCCCCCACAGAGTCACCCCATCACGAATGTCCCAGGTGGATGCCTTATATCTGGGTGCACGTGACCAGCTTCTCTGGGCTGTGTTATGTTAATTACTGGTTAGGGGGTGTGTTTCACTGTCTTCTTTCTGTATCTTCTTAATGGGATGTTCTCCATAAAGGATTGAACTTTGAAATTGTTCTGAGGAGTAAACAGGAGAGGGTTACAGTCCACTATTCTTAATAGAGATTAGGAACTTGAAAATGTCAGTTTGTATCAACATAAAGACACGTGCATAGTAAGCATCTGATTAGTGAACTCCCTGGATGTCTGCACTGACAGTCCCTGCCTTTCTCCAGGAATCGTGTGAAGATGGCTTCTCCTCTAATGGGAGGGAGGCAGATAGCCTAGCAGGGACCGGCTCTTTAAACTCCCTGCCCCTCAGCACAGCTCCTCATGAGCTTCCGAGGGTAGACATGTAAAGCTCCACCTCCAGCCCTCCAGCCTGTCCAAGGTCCTTAACATGAGACATGATCAAAGTGTTGGGCAGGCTGTGTATCTGTGTTTTATATAAAGAATTGAGAATGCCTTCCCTACTTCTGCCTCACCTTCCTGTTTTCCAAGATGAGCTCAAGCATTGTCTGTCTTATGCTCTTATTTGTCAGCATTTCCCTGGTTTGGAGAACCACTGTTCACATTTCATCTTCGAGTGCTCTGGAGTCAAGTATTCAGTACTGAAGAATGTGTTTCATATCCAGTATTAGTGCAGGTCCTCATTACGTGTGAGTGCTGGGGTGATGGTGGTGTCGGAGGTCAGCAGAAGGGGAGCACTTACTGAATGTGCATGTGTGTGTGTGTGAGTGAGTGAGTGAGGAATGTGGTACAAGAACAAATAAGCAGGCCAAGTAAGATCCTGGTGAGTGTTCTAAAGGCAAGAGGATAAAGACTTTTCAGTCTGTTTTTTCTTCTTTGCTGTGTTACCTCAAGCAGCCTGTCAGCACCCAGTGATAATATAGGGTATATTTGATAATACAGGGTATATTTGTATTTTAGATATTGTCTCCGAAGTAGATTTTAAATTTTAAAAGAAATGTTCAGTATGGTTAATAAACCTACTATCAGTTGAAATCAAAAATGAAAGTAGTCAAATGATATGTTTTTATTTAAAGCCTCTTACTTTCTTTAAGGGCTCCCCAGGTGGCACTTGTGGCAGGGAATCCACCTGCCAGTCAGGAGACGTAAGAGATGCAGGTTTGATCCCCGGGTCGAGAAGGTCTCCTGGAGGAGGGCATGGCAACCTACTCCAGTATTCTTGCCTGGAGAGCCCCATACCGTCCATAGGCTCACAGAGAGTTGGACACGACTTAGCGACTCAACAGCCATCTTCTGTCACAGTGTTGTGCAGAGACTTTTCACTGTCCTGAACATTGATGCCTCTTCTCCACACACCGCCGCTCCCCACCCCGCCATCGCCCTCACCCCTGGCAGCTGCTGATCGGTTTACTGGCCCCATCGTTTTGCCTTTTTCTGAATGTCTTCCAGTGGGAACCACGCAGTGCCTCGCCTTTACAGCCTGGCCTCTCACTTAGCAGTATGCCTCTCAGTTCCTCGTGTCTTCTCACAGTGACAGCTCGCTCCTTTCCGTTGTGGAATGGTGTCCCTTGGTTCAGGCGGGCCACACGCTTCTGTCCTTATGTAATCAGAGCTGCAGTGCCTCGGGGACCCTGTGCCTGGCTTCCTAAAAGGGGCAGAGTGAGTGCCATCCACGTGTCCAGGGTCCTAGCATCGTCAGAGAGCACAGCACTGTCTGTGAAGGTTGTGCAGTGTGTGTGTTGGGGAGGTCATAGGGCCGCGTGATGTCAAGGGCAGCATCTAGGAGCCTCTCGTCTCTTGCATCTGGTTTCATGTTTATCACCGACTGATCCCTCCTGGGTCAAATGAGACGCTGTCCAGTGTGGGCACCAAATGCAGCCCTGCCTGGGAGGTGAGCCCTGCCCCAGCACTGCCCGGTCAGGTGGTTTTTATTCTAAGGGCATTAGAAGAGTTACATTTTGCCACACTGCAGATCTGCTACTGGAGGATTTAATGTATGCTAAACAATATTACCCAGCCCCTTCCCATCTTTTTATGAGAACGCCTCATGCCTGTAAACGGATGAGCAGAATGACCGAGGCCTGGTTGACTCCGTCTGGTCCTCAGAAAGGCGCAGCGGAGCGCGAAGGCTGGGTCCCTACGGCCGCCTGCAGACCTGGAGGGAAGAGAAGAGTTTGTGGCGCCCCCTTGGGGAATGTGAGTGACTTTTGCAGCAGTGGCCACGCCTGTAGGTGCCTCAGACCTTCCCGGACTGGCCCTGCCATGGGGAACCCGCTTGGATAAGCAGATGGGCGCGAGCTCTATGACAGGACTAGGAGGCAGACTGAGCGAGTGGCAGACTCCCATGTGTAGCCCCATCAGGTCCTGTGCCCTGACCATGGGGACCCAGAGTCCCCTGAGCGGAGCCGTCCTTCAAAGGGGCATGCTATGGCCTTCGTGGGCACCCACGCCCACACCTCCCCCCACCTGACCGTCTTAGGTGTAAAACATCAGCTTTGCACCTTGCCAGCTTCCAACACAGAGAAGGCAATGGCACCCCACTCCAGTACTCTTGCCTGGAAAATCCCATGGACGGAGGAGCCTGGAAGGCTGCGGTCCATGGGGTCGCTGAGGGTTGGACATGACTGAGCGACTTCCCTTTCACTTTTCACTTTCATGCATTGGAGAAGGAAATGGCAACCCACTCCAGTGTTCTTGCCTAGAGAATCCCAGGAATGGGCGAACCTGGTGGGCTGCCGTCTATGGGGTCGCACAGAGTTGAACATGACTGAAATGACTTAGCAGCAGCAGCAAAGCTTCCAACAAGGCATGAATGATTCACAATAGAGATACTCAGAAAGAGACGAAAGAAAAATCTGATGATTTGTTCAATTGATTTTTTAAATTCTTCTGAACTAGTATCTTATAACTAAACTATGAAAGGCTTTTCTGTTGATTTTACTGTGTTTTCAGTTTCTTGGTTTTAAATTTCTAATTTGTTGGCTGTGATTTATGTACACTTAATTTAGTTGCATTCTGCAAACAAATGCTAAAGGTCAGTAGTTTCTTGCTTTTTGATGCATAGGCTTTTTATGTATATCCAGTATTTCTCAAAGGGAATGGTAAAGAGTCTGCCTGCAATGCAGGGGACCCAAGTTTGATCCCTGGGTCGGGGAGATCTCCTGGAGAAGGGAATGACAAGCCACTCCAGTATTCTTGCCTAGAGAATTCCATGGACAGAGGAGCCTGGTGGGCTACAGTCCATAGGGTTGCAAAAGGATTGGACATGACTTTACAACTAAGCATACACCACACACACACACACACACACACACACACATTATATCTATATGTGTTGAAATGCATATTCTGATAGCTATTATGAAAGGAGTTTGTACAGTCCAAAAAAGCAGTACAGAGGGAAGGTGGGCATTATCCTCACTTGAACCCTGTGTACCCCATGGAGTCAGTGGTTTGCTTGGTTCTGTTGTAGTGATTAGCTTACTTCATGGTTATTTTTTGCTGCTTGTTAAAAGTCTTGTCATATCATTCTTAATCACACCTCCTATAAAAACCATCAGGCTTCAACCCTTTCATTTTGAAAACTCTTAATACTTGTATAAATTTTATTAATAAAGAGCTAAAACAAGTGAGATCTTCAAAATAATGGCATTGTCATAGTTTAGTTTGCTGTTTGTTTAAAGATGGTTCTGATGACATTTCAGTTTTTTTCCCCATGTATTAAACTACCCTAAACAACTTTACCTGATTATGCCAATCATGCTAAATATGAAACTAACTTTGAAGTATTAAATTTACAAAACTGTATTTATGTCTTTTGATAGCATTCATTACAACTTACATAGTAAAAGCTACCAGTAATAATGTAGGTTGTTTCTTCTAAAGTTTTTATGTATCTTACATAGAAGTTGGGGATTTCGCCTGAGGCAACACTAGTTTAGAACTGTCACCCTTCCTTCTGGAATACAGGTTGTGCATTCTTAATTCTGTCCCTTTAAGTGTAGGGTAAGTCACCGTGGCTTCAGTGTCTCCCAAGGTGCGCCCAGGGACATTTGGCTGCCCTAGAAGTCTTTCTTCTGCTCAGCTTCTACACTGCTCCGTCTTCAGGAGGATAAGAATAAGAAACAGTTTGAAATGAAAATATTAGTAAAATCATAGATAATATCGATTGATTTTTATGCACAATATGTAGAGCTGCCAGCAATCCTGGGACTGTGCCATTAATACATACTTAGGTTGTGCAGGATTTCGTCTTAATATGCTCTGTCTTTATTTATGTAAAGCATAATTCTGAATCCATTTGAGTAATGTACATTTAGCATAAGCAGAGTCGTAGGTTGGCATTATTAAAATGCATAGAGCCGACATCCTGAGCTTCTGCTGAAATATGCTTTTAATTGAAGCAGAATTATGGCGATATATTATCCACGAAAGCCTGGTTATATCAGAGTTTGACTTGCATAGAAGCTCTTTGCTCCGTGAGAACTGTACGGTAACCCATATGTTGTGGTTTGGCATTTAAATATTCCGTGGTTTGTATATCTGAATTGCCTATGCAGTGTTATCTAAGCATATGTTATCTTGGAGAAGATGCACCTTGTAGCCAAGTAGCTTTGAGAAGAGTCTGTCAGTTATAATTGTATTTACCAATGATTGAAGGTCATTCATAAACACACACCTGGTTTAATAGAAGCTCTACTTTGAGCTTTTGGAATGAAAACAGTCACGAAGGAGGGAAACATTCGTTGATGGTACATTTTGTTTACTTTTACATCAAATTATAATTCACACTTTCCATAATAGGTCTAGGGGAAAAAATGGCTTATAGATACTAGTCTTTTCCTGTAGATTAAATTTTAAGTGTTCTAAGCAGGAGCCTAAAGTGATCAACATCACTGAGAATACTAATGAAACCTGGGTTTTCTAATTCTATCCTGCAAAAAGAGGGCTTTGAGACGTGATAATATGATAACGAGGGGATCTATTTTAATAAGTAATGTTCAGACAGGAAGTGGTGCCTGATACTGACACCCTGGCACAGGTTGTCTTTTCCACTGTGTGTCATTGTATGCAGAGTCCACAGACACAGATGGGCGGGGTGGTGGAGATGGTGTGCCAGCTCACAGAGGAAGAGGCTCCCGTCCTGCTAACTCAGGTGCTCTCTCTGCTCAGTCATGTGCTTCACTACCAACTGCATTTAAAGTGCTTCCCACATAAACATACACTCTGGTTTTGGTCTCTTCAGCCAGTGATGCTTTTACAGAGGAAGATGCTATAGGATCTCGCATGTTTGGGACCAGTTTTTATGTCAGAAGAGCCTCCCACACTGTCATCCCAGAGTGACTGACCCCAGACGTCAGGCGGTCATTTTGTGGTCAGGAGTAACCACCTTTGACACTGTGAGTCCTGTGATTATTAACTGTTTCCTCATCAGTAAAGTCTTGCTCCCTTTCTGTCACATTAGCATCTTCTTCAAAGCGGTGAGTTCACAAATGTTCCAGGTTCATCTCTTTCTGGTCTTATCTATGGAGAGGAGGTTTGCTCACATTAGGCCCCTTTGTTGTGCATGGTGGGGATTTGTCTGTGCAAGCCCAGCCCAGGTTGACTCCAGGCCTGCAGCCTGTGATTCAGTAGCGTGGCGCCCTCTTTACAAAGGCCAGGTTTCCCGTGCCGTCAGCTAGGGCAGTCCGCATAAAAGCCAAGCACTTTCGGAACTAAATAAACAATGAGGGAAACATGCAGGGCTGCCAGGAAGCCTTCACAGGTAATTTAACAGCCTTTGACTACAAGGCATCACTTGCGGTAGACGTCCGCTGAGGAGGAAACCTGACATTCTGTCTGGCCGTGTTCCGCCGTTAGCTCTCCGTGTAATCTCTTGCTGAGGCTCGCCGGAGCCCCCTCAGAGCTCCGTGTTCTCATGCCCAGCCTAAGTGGTCCTGTGATGACAGACACCCCCACCTGCGTTCTGTCACAACTGGGTGTCATGTAGGCCTTGATAGGGAGCATCGGAGTGTTTAACATTGGGGGATTAACTAAATTGAGAATTTGCTCCTGATCTGTGAAGAAAACATCTCCACTGACAAGTTCAAGCCCTTTGAATGGTTCCATTCAGGCCTACCTGCTAATGCACAGGCCACTGTTCCTCTGAGGAGCGGTGCTGGACTGGCAGAAAGTGGAGATGGATTTCTGTACCCTGTGGATGGCCCAGAATTGTAACCATTTAGGCTATTCAAGGCCGTGAGTTTCTGTGTTTTTAGTGTAACTTGTTTGCTTGCTGATACATTGGGTGGCTTTGCTGATGGTCTGGATAAAGCATGCAGTAGCTGTTTATATGATTGTCTGTATGCCTCAAAGCCAATGAGAAACATCTGCAAGTTGCAGTAAAGCGACTTGAATCCATCCAGATCAGTCAGCAATCACTTCAGCTGCTTCAGCGCTCCAGTGGTAGTACAGAGCAGAGCCTAGCCCTAGCCAATGACAGAGGAGCCCCACCCCACACACAGGCCCCAGACCGACGCGGCACACCGCGGGCACCCACCCCACACACAGGCCCCAGACCCACGCAGCACACCGCGGGCACCCACCCTGCACACAGGCCCCAGACCCACGCGGCACACCGCGGGCACCCACCCCACACACAGGCCCCAGACCCACACGGCACACCGCGGGCACCCACCCCGCACACAGGCCCCAGACCCACGCGGCACACCGCGGGCACCCACCCCGCACACAGGCTCCACACCGACGTGGCACACTGCGGGCACCCACCCCACACACCGGCCCCAGAGTGACGGGGCACACAATGGGCAGGAGCGTGGGGTGCCCTTGGGAGGAGGTGATGGTGATGAGGGCTGCTGTCCCTGCCTCGCAAGCTTCTTCCTCCCGCAGTTCACCGTGGCTTTGAGCAGATTGTCTCAAACACATTTTCAATGAGAGATGGTTGGTTTGTGAATTTATATCTAAAGATATATGAATAAAGAATAGAAGTAAAGGATTAATCCTTTCAGTGTGTAGTTGAGTAGAGATTTTTAATTATATACTTAAATCAATAATTGAGTAAAGATCTTAAGTAGAAACTGCATGTCTGTCCAGGGTCCTGGCAGATCCCATGGGCGTGTCCCGTTGAAAAGCCCCCTGGAAGCACTTTGTGGACACAGGACGCGGAAGGGACACGTTGGGGCCCCGGGGTGCGGGGGGTAGGGGGGAGTACAGCTGTGGTTTAAAACTCAAGCACAGGAGTTTGCGACGGGCAGAACATCCCAGTGGAGATGCCTAATGTCCCCTGAGAACTGAGCCCCACAGCGACAAGCACGGGTAGGGAAGAAGACGTACATTTACAAGCCGTCAGCGTAGAGGTGGCAGCCCACGCCAGGAGGGGAATACAGTTCCCTGAGGATTGTGTAAAACAGTTCAAGGAATTCCAGATCAAAACTGAAGGAGGGTGATAGGTCTTTGGGAGCCAGAGGAAACAGCAGGAAGAGTCAGGAGAGGGGAGAGGTGTGGTTGGCAGTGCAACCTGCGTCAGGAGTGACCCAGAGGAGGGGGGCGGGAACGCTGACCATGCAGGGAGAGAGGAAGGGACGCCACAGCCGATGACGCCACCACCCTCGGTGATGCCACCTCGCCCCTGGTGACGTCACCCGCATCGCCCTCTGTGACATCACCACATCACCCTCTGTGACATCACCTCACCCCTGGTGACATCACCACATCACCCTTGGTGATGTCACCTCACCCTCAGTGATGTCGCCATATCGCCCTCTGTGATGTCGCCCTCTGTGACGGCAGGTGAGCATCTGGAGATTGGGGATCAGGGCAGCTCGTGCCGTTCTTTGCACACCTGTAAGAGCCTTGTCCTGTGCACACCTGTGAGAGCCTTCTCAGTGCCTCTGGATTTATGGCCTCTGTGAAGTCGTCTGTTCAGCGTGATCTAACACTGAACATCTAGTGTTCAGAATTTAAGATTACACTACCAACTAGTTGTGTAATACATGAAGAGCTCAAACAACTCAAGATGTCCCACCCCGCACACAGGCTCCACACCGACGTGGCACACTGCGGGCACCCACCCCACATACAGGCCCCAGAGTGACGGGGCACACAATGGGCAGGAGCGTGGGGTGCCCTTGGGAGGAGGTGATGGTGATAGGGCTGCTGTCCCTGCCTCGCAAGCTTCTTCCTCCCGCAGTTCACCGTGGCTTTGAGCAGATTGTCTCAAACACATTTTCAATGAGAGATGGTTGGTTTGTGAATTTATATCTAAAGATATATGAATAAAGAATAGAAGTAAAGGATTAATCCTTTCAGTGTGTAGTTGAGTAGAGATTTTTAATTATATACTTAAATCAATAATTGAGTAAAGATCTTAAGTAGAAACTGCATGTCTGTCCAGGGTCCTGGCAGATCCCATGGGCGTGTCCCGTTGAAAAGCCCCCTGGAAGCACTTTGTGGACACAGGACGCGGAAGGGACACGTTGGGGCCCCGGGGTGCGGGGGGTAGGGGGGAGTACAGCTGTGGTTTAAAACTCAAGCACAGGAGTTTGCGACGGGCAGAACATCCCAGTGGAGATGCCTAATGTCCCCTGAGAACTGAGCCCCACAGCGACAAGCACGGGTAGGGAAGAAGACGTACATTTACAAGCCGTCAGCGTAGAGGTGGCAGCCCACGCCAGGAGGGGAATACAGTTCCCTGAGGATTGTGTAAAACAGTTCAAGGAATTCCAGATCAAAACTGAAGGAGGGTGATAGGTCTTTGGGAGCCAGAGGAAACAGCAGGAAGAGTCAGGAGAGGGGAGAGGTGTGGTTGGCAGTGCAACCTGCGTCAGGAGTGACCCAGAGGAGGGGGGCGGGAACGCTGACCATGCAGGGAGAGAGGAAGGGACGCCACAGCCGATGACGCCACCACCCTCGGTGATGCCACCTCGCCCCTGGTGACGTCACCCGCATCGCCCTCTGTGACATCACCACATCACCCTCTGTGACATCACCTCACCCCTGGTGACATCACCACATCACCCTTGGTGATGTCACCTCACCCTCAGTGATGTCGCCATATCGCCCTCTGTGATGTCGCCCTCTGTGACGGCAGGTGAGCATCTGGAGATTGGGGATCAGGGCAGCTCGTGCCGTTCTTTGCACACCTGTAAGAGCCTTGTCCTGTGCACACCTGGAGAGCCTTCTCAGTGCCTCTGGATTTATGGCCTCTGTGAAGTCGTCTGTTCAGCGTGATCTAACACTGAACATCTAGTGTTCAGAATTTAAGATTACACTACCAACTAGTTGTGTAATACATGAAGAACTCAAACAACTCAAGATGATACGAGAACCCTAAGGTATTAGAAGGTAAATGGGGAAAGGACACAATTGAATGATTTATGAAGAACTGAACTACATCATAGGAAAGTGATCAATTGATTCTTAGTCAGGGAGATGTAAACTTGAACAATGATGTTTTTATTTATGAAATAATCTATTCAAAGCAATACTTTACATATCCGTGATTATACCAAATGTTCTCAAAAGTTTAGATTTGTTTTCTGAGACCCATAAAAGGATTAGTCTAGCTTAAAATACTGCCTTTTATCATCGACGCTGTAGCTCTAGATATTAATTTAGGAACTCTTACAGTACATGCCAATTATCATGTTTAACCAAAAGAAAAACATATAGTGGGTATTTTATTAAAGTGAAAAGGTTTAATAAAGAGCTGTGTTCTTCTACAAAACCTCCTTCCACTACTGAAGAAAAGAAAGTTTTCCCCTGTATTCCAAAAACAAGAGGGATATTTTTAAGATTAAAATTATTGAGAATGTCCTTGGAGTTCTTCGGGCTTCCCTGGTGACTCCCGTCTGCAGTGTGGGAGACCTGGGTTCGATCCCTGGGTTGGAAAGTACCCCTGGAGACAGAAAAGGCTACCCACTCCAGTATTCCAGCCTGGAGAATCCCATGGACTATACAGTCGCAGATGGGTCGCAAGGAGTTGAGCATAACTGAGCGGCTTTCACTCTGAGTTCTTTATAGATGCTTGCATAGTAACTGATGGAGAGTGGATTGTCTTTTATCAGTGACCCTCTTCACATTCATTTTTTTCTTTAAAGAATCACCGCACCCAGTAGTGGTAGCTAACTTTCTCATCCTCAGTATTTCTCCTTTCTCTTTAAGAATGGTACCTTCCAACCTGAAAAGATTCATTGTAAGCATTTGTGATACTACCGTTTTTTAAAATAGTATGTTGCCAACAAATATTTTGAGACATTTATTTGCTTAAAAAAAATCGCATATGAAATGGAGCCCAGAATCCAGCAGAGGGGAGTGCTGGCAATGCGATGTCACCTCTCCTCCAGACCCACAGCCCCTCCAAGCCCTGAGAGCAGCGTGGGGCCGGGCCATGCCAGAATATCACATGGCCAGTGTCCGTGTGCACAGGTGCCCGCCTCGCAGCGCTAGGATGAGTGACAAGGTCAGAGAAGGGGTAGGGAGGGCCATCAGGTGCCATTGTGCCCCGCAGAAGCCCAGGCACGGAAGCCGCACGTGCTTTACCGACCATGGGCCGTTCTCTATCAGGGTCAGCGGCAGTCTGGTGCAGAGGTGGCGAGTGGGCGAACCATACCAGTGTGCCGCGCCCTGTGCCCCAGATTCAGATGGGCCTCCCTGCAGTAGGGGCTGGGCATGGGCACCAGCAGGGCCCCCGCATGTCAGGGAGCTCAGGGCAGCCAGCAGGGGCCCCGCATGTTGGGGAGCTCTGGGCAGCCGGCAGGCACCACCTGCGGCCGTTTCCTAGAAAGCCATCTTTTCAGATCCGCGTGTACCTGTCTCATGCTCATCACCTTGAGCACTGGGGGGTGTCAGGGGGCACAGGGGACATTCTGACTTCCCGTAGCTGTAATCCGTTTCTGGAGTTGGACAAGGCTGACTGGCTTTGCAGAAGGCGGGCTATTAGAGAAGAAGGTAATAAAGGATACAGAGAAACGCTGGGTCACAGGGTGGAGACTGAACATGTGCCAGTCCATCCAGGGCTGAGGTGGCCACGAGGGCTAGAAGAGTCCAGCGCGGCCTCTGAAGGCCGACAGCTTGTTCCTGTCCCCCGAGGTGGGGACTAGGCTTGAGGGGCTTCCTGGCCAAGAGCCAGACTGTGTCGGCTGGGAAGACTCGGTCTCTGGGAAGACTCCTGAGCAGAGTGGTTCCATCTCAAACATGCATGATTTTCCAGTTACGTTTTCCTTTGCCTTAAGCTAGAAAGACTCTGTATGCTATAAATGTTCCGTAAAATATATGCCACATAAACCTAAACTCAACCCAAATGCTGCGTGAGACACCTTGGGTTTAGTGACCTTGTAACTGAGCGTTTTTCCATTTTCTCCTCTTTCCATTGGCTTAAAATGAGCCTTTAGGATCCAGTGAAGCCACTTCAGGTCTTTAAGGTGAGCGTCTCTGCAGACAGCAGGCTCAGCAGGGTGTGTCCATGGTTGATGGTGGTCTCCCCGGGGAGGAAGTGCACCTGGGCCTCCGTCTGGGGGTAGCTGTTTGCTGCCCTCTTGTTTTGTAATTTTTCCGTGTCTTTTATCCTTAGAGGTTTGGAAATTGCCTTTCTCTGTAAAAAGTGTTAAACTCTTCTATAAAGCCTATTCAAGGCAATCTAACCTTAAAACCAATTGTAAAATGAAAAATTCTCGAGTCCCTTTCTCAAAACAACACTGTTGGATCTTTGCTTTGTATGAAATTAACTTATCTCCTTCCAAATAAGGAAGAAATCCAACCATTATTATAGGTGATTATGGGGTAATTATCAGACTGATTTGTCATCGGCATTTTCTGATGGCAGTGTTGATGTGGACAAGCTTGCTCCTGGTTCACCGCACGCATTAGACGCTAGAGGCTCAGACTTGTCACCCGTGTCCCCTTGCTACTCAGCTGTGACGCGGCTCACTCTAATACTCCAGTGGCCAGTAATCAGCGTGTTGTCTGTTAACTGAAGAAATCTTCATCACTGCCTTTATGAGTACCACCCCTCTTTCCTCTCTTCATCACACAGCAGGGAGATAGATAAAAATATTGTAGCATCTAACAAGCCGACATTGAAATTTCCTTCTAAGATGGCAAATTAAATCTGTCTCTGGTGGTTCCAAATTATGTAAAATAAAAAAGAAACTTTTATCACTGATAGGTCTTGTCATTTCTATTCAGCTGCATTTTTTAAAAATTGATGAATTAGAACTTTTTTTTCCCTTCCAAAGAAACTCATCAACCCTGCTCATTGTTATTCTTGAAAGGTTTACTTCCCAGGTGTAAACTTCTCTGAAAATTTCTTTTTCCTTTTTATCATCATTTAGTTTTCCTAATAATGCTGTTACTATAATAGCTTTTGACGAACCAAAAACATGATGTTTTTCCCAAATCAAGCCAACCAGTTATGCCTTCTGCATCAAAGTGAGAGAAGTATAGCAAGAAACACTCTCCTGTTGTGTTAATGGCTAACTCTGTGATTTCACAATTGACTTCCCCTAAGTTGCTCAGAGGTCCACACGCCTGTGTGTCAGTCAGCTCTGCAGTTTGAGTGGTCCCAGATTTGGCTCTTTCACACTCACTCCCTCCCCGCCAGATTCCCCTTTCCTGTCACCGTCATCTCCCTTGGGGTGTGTGCAGATTGGCTCAGGGGTAGTCAGATACTCTCCTGCACCATGTAAACCTTCCTGCGCCGTACAGCATTTGCTTTCCATGTTAAATGGAAATATTCAACATGCTTGAGGCCACTCTGAACTACCAGAAAACTTCCTTTGAAAACATACTGTCCCATCATATGACTCTCTTACAAAAGAAGCGTTCTGGCATGTTCTGTTGATGGGGGACTGCTGTTAAATTAGGGATACCGCCAAAGTGAAGTTTAATTATTCCAAGAAGGTACTTAATACTGTTTCTTGGGCAGCAGTTCTTTACAAACTGAGTTTCTAAACTACCACCACTATGTACGAGGATGCATAGCTGATATTGTTTTCAATAGAAGGAAGAAAGATAGACAGATTTTTTAAATGTGTTACGTTTATCTTTCTCATACGCTCTTTAACATGCTAATACATGTGATGTAAGAATATAATATGTTATATTGTACCTAGCATTTTTAAAATATTAAGACAGTCAAGTAACTTCAGTCCTCATTCATATCTGACTCTTTTCAACCCCATGGACTGCAGCATGCCAGGCTTCCTTGTCCATCATCAGCTCCCAGAGCTTGCTCACACTCATGTCTATTGAGTTGGTGATGCCATGCAATCATCTCATCCTCTGTCATCCCCTTCTCCTCCTGCCTTCAATCTTTCCCAGCATCAAGGTCTTTTCCAGTGAGTGAGTTCTTCACGTCAGGTGGCCAGTTTCAGCTTTGGAGTTCCAACTTCATCATCAGTCCTTCCAATGAATATTCAGGACTGATTTCCTTTAGGATTGACTTGTTGGATCTCCTTGAAGTCCAAGGGACTCTGAAGAGTCTTCTCCAACACCACAGTTCAAAAGCATCAATTCTTTACTGCTCAGTTTTCTTCATAGTCCAACTCTCATATCCATACATGACCACTAGAAAAACCATAGCCTTGACTACATGGACCTTTGTTGGCAAAGTAATGTCTGCTTTTTAATATGCTGTCTAGGAAGCAAGTAAGTGTCTTTTAATTTCATGGCTGCAGTCACCATCTGCAGTGATTTTGGGGCCCCCCAAAATAAAGTCTGTCACTGTTTCCATTGTTTCCCCATCTATCAACCATGAAGTGATAGGACCAGATGCCATGTTCTTAGTTTTCTGAATATTGAGTCTTAAGCCAACTTTTTCACTTGCATCAGGTGGCCAAAGTATTGGAGTTTCAGCTTCATCATCAGTCCTTCCAATGAATATTCAGGACTGATTTCCTTTAGGATTGACTTGTTGGATCTCCTTGAAGTCCAAGGGACTCTGAAGAGTCTTCTCCAACACCACAGTTCAAAAGCATCAATTCTTTACTGCTCAGTTTTCTTCATAGTCCAACTCTCATATCCATACATGACCACTAGAAAAACCATAGCCTTGACTACATGGACCTTTGTTGGCAAAGTAATGTCTGCTTTTTAATATGCTGTCTAGGAAGCAAGTAAGTGTCTTTTAATTTCATGGCTGCAGTCACCATCTGCAGTGATTTTGGGGCCCCCAAAAATAAAGTCTGTCACTGTTTCCATTGTTTCCCCATCTATCAACCATGAAGTGATAGGACCAGATGCCATGTTCTTAGTTTTCTGAATATTGAGTCTTAAGCCAACTTTTTCACTTTCCTCTTTAATTTTCATCAAGAGACTCTTTAGTTCTTCTTTGCTTTCTGCCATAAAAGTGTTGTCGTCTGCATATCTGAGGTTATTGATATTTCTCCCAGCAATCTTGATTCTAGCTTGTGCTTTATCCAGTCCAGCATTTCTCATGATGTACTCTGAATGGAAGTTAAATAAGCAGGGTGACAGTATACAGCCTTGGCATACTCTTTTCCTGATTTGGAACCAGTTTGTTATTCCATGTCCAGTTCTAACTGTTGCTTCTTGACCTGCATACATATTTCTCAGGAGGCAGGTCAGGTGGTCTGGTATTACCGTCTCTTGAAGAATCAGTTTGCACAGTTTGTTGTGATCCACATAGTCCAAGGCTTTGGCGTAGTCAATAAAGCAGAAGTAGATGTTTTTTTGGAGCTTTTTTGCTTTTTTGATGATCCAGTGGATGTTGCAATTTGATCTCTGGTTCCTCTGGCTTTTCTAAATCTAGCTTGAATATTTGGAAGTTCACAGTTCATGTACTGTTGAAGCCTGGCTTGGAGAATTTTGAGCATTACTTTGCTAGCTTGTGAGATGAGTGCATTTGTGTGGTAGTTTGAACCTTCTTTGGCATTGTCTTTCTTTGGGATTGGAATAAAAATTGACCTTTTCCAATTTTGTGGCCACTGTTGAGTTTTCAAAATTTTCTGGCATGTTAAGTGTAGCACCTTCACGGCATCATCTTTTAGGATTTGAAGTAGCTCAGCTGGAATTCCATAACCTTCACTAGCTTTGTTCATAGTGATGCTTCCTAAGACACACTTGACTTCACATTCCAGAATGCTTGGCTCTAGGTGAGTAATCATACCATCATGGTTATCTGGGTCATGAGATCTTTACCTTTCACATAAAGGCGTTTTGAGGTTTTATAAAAATATTTTTCACTAGATAAGCAGCCTGAATACCAAACATTTTAACCAAACTGACAGATAGTGTCAGTGATTGATTTAGCTGATAAAGTGCAGAAATATGTTAGAAATGCATATTCCTGAAGTGCATTTAACATTGGGAAGTTAATATGGCTTAGAAGGTGGTTTACATCTGTGTAAGTCAATTCTTTTCAAACTTTTGATCTGTAGTGGTGGATGGTGGTGGTTTAGTCGCTAAGTTATGTCCAACTCTTTTGTGACACCATTGACTGTAACCCACCAGGCTCTTCTGTCCATGAAATTTCCCAGGCAAGAATACTGGAGTGGGTTGCCATTTCCTTCTGCAAGGGATCTTTCCAACCCAGGGACTGAACTTGGATCTGTAGCACTGCAGACAGATTTGTCACTGACTGGGCCAGTGGGGAAGCCATAATCTGTAGGTGGACAGATTATGAGCATATTGATATGGTATTAAGAGCATATTGATTTTACAGCCCCTTTGACGCATGACAGCATCATTAGTGTCTGTCAGATTTATGACAGCCTCATGAAGAGAATGGTGGGACTGTCACTGTAGGTCATATCATATCAGAAGACCCAACAGGGGTCCACGTGAGATACCATGAGTTCAAGCATAGCGTCCGAGTCCGTCTTCTTGGAGGAGAGTGTTGTGGGAAGGAAGCCCATTAGCAGTAAAGGGAGCAGCCCCCGCCGTTACTCCTGCTCCCTCAGGTGGCATGAGGAGGCCTTCCTACAATGACATAGACAAAGTGCCTGGAGAGGTGTGAGGTGAACTCTGAAGCAGTGGTGAGGCTGCCGTCTTGAGTCACTGTGGCCTGACTGCTGGACTGACCAAAAAGGTGAGACAGAATAACCTGAATGGACTTTTTAGGCAACTCAATCAAAGGTAAAAAGATTTCATAGTCAATGAAATTAAAATTTTAAAGAAATAAATTGAAAACCAGTGATACATTAAAAAAAAAATATGTTCAAGACATGTATAGTAAAACATTCAAAACCTTTCTCCGTGTGGGAAGGAAGCCCATTAGCAGTAAAGGGAGCAGCCCCCGCCGTTACTCCTGCTCCCTCAGGTGGCATGAGGAGGCCTTCCTACAATGACATAGACAAAGTGCCTGGAGAGGTGTGAGGTGAACTCTGAAGCAGTGGTGAGGCTGCCGTCTTGAGTCACTGTGGCCTGACTGCTGGACTGACCAAAAAGGTGAGACAGAATAACCTGAATGGACTTTTTAGGCAACTCAATCAAAGGTAAAAAGATTTCATAGTCAATGAAATTAAAATTTTAAAGAAATAAATTGAAAACCAGTGATACATTAAAAAAAAAATATGTTCAAGACATGTATAGTAAAACATTCAAAACCTTTCTCCGAAGAGTTAAAGAAAACCTAGAAAAGTAGAGATTCAACATTTTTAGATGAGAAGGCTCAGTATTGCTAACTGATCCCCAGATTGATCTATAGACTCAGTATACTCCTGATCAAAATTCTAGGAAGCTTTTAGTGGAAATCAGCAGACTGTTTCCAAATTTTTATGAGCATGTGAGAACCTCTGACAACCAAAATAATGCTGGAAGAGACAGTAGACTTGGAGGACATTCATGTCTTATTCCAAGGCCTGCTCTCAAGCTACGGCATCAGCCAGGGTGGGAGGTGAAGGAGTGGGGAGACATGTGTCAGAGGCATGAGGGTTCAGCTGGATGTGTCTGGAAGTCTGATGTACAGTGTGATGACTGCAGGTACTAATACTTACTGAATGTTGGAAATTTACTAAGAAATTAGATTTAAGTGCTTTCACCAAAAAGGAAAAAGAAAAATGAAACAATATGTAGAAATAAATATATTAATTAGCCTGACCATAGTAATCACTTCACTCTGTATATGTATGTCACGTACACCTTGAGTCAGTTCATTTCAGCCGCTCAGTCGTGTCTGACTCTTTGTGACCCCATGGACTGCACCTTGCCAGGCCTCCCTGTCCATCACCAACTTCCGGAGTTTACTTAAACTCATGTCCATTGAGTCAGTGATACCATCCAACCATCTCATCCTCTGCTGTCCCCTTCTCCTCTTGCCTTCAATCTTTCCCAGCATCAGGGTCTTTTCCAATGAGTCAGTTCTTCACATCAGGTGGCCAAAGTATTAGAGTTTCAGCTTCAGCATCAGTCCTTCCAATGAATATTCAGGACTGATTTCCTTTAGGATGTACTGGTTGGATCTCCTTGCAGTCCAAGGGACTCTGAAGAGTGTTCTGCAACACCACAGTTCAAAAGCTTGATGCCAAAGAAATGATGTACACCTTAAATAATATGCAATTTTTAGCTAAAAAATGAAATAAAAATTTGAATTAACTAGGTAAAGAGCAACATATAGAGACATGGAATGCAGTAAATTGTATAAATAGACACATGTAAGTGGACAGTTGATTTTCATCAAGATGCCAAGGAAAAAATATTGTTTAAACAACTGGTTCTAGAATATTTGTATGTTTGTATAGGAAAAAGTGAAACTTGACCCTTACCATTTACAAAAATGACTAAAAAGTGTAGCAGAAACTTAAAAATGAAAGTCAAAAGTCTAAAGGCCCTAGAAGAAAACAGGAGAAAATCTTTCTGCCTCTTGGGTTGAGAAAGATACCCTGGATATCCAGGACATGAAAATCACAGACTGTAGAAGAAAAATAATTGGTAACATTGAAAGTGAAAATCACTCAGTGGTGTCAGACTCTTTGTGACCTCATGGACTGTACAGTCTGTGGACTTCTCCAGGCCAGAATACTGGAGTGGGTAGCCTTCGCAACCCAGGGATCAAACCCAGGTCTCCCACATTGCTGGTGGATTCTTTACCAGCTGAGCCACCTGAGAATCCCAAGTAGTAAACTGGACTTTGTCAAATTTGAAATCTTTTGTTTTTCAAAAAGATGCCATAAAGAAAATAAAGAGAATAGCTCCATATATATTTGACCTAGTTTTTGAATCCAGAGTTATTCAAAGAATAAATTACAACTCAGTAATGAAACAAAACCCAAGTAAAAAATGACAAAAGATAGCATACAAAGGGATAATATCTACATGAAATGGTGCTCAGCACTGCCAGTCATCAAGGAAATGCAGTGACAACACAGGACGCCACAGTTCATCCATTAACCTGGCCGAAAGTTCCTTGGCGGACGACACCACATGTCAATGAGATGTGGTCCTTCTGGTCTTGTCACACATTGCCGGGGCCGGGGGGCCGGGGTGTAAAATGGCAGGCTCACTTTGGAAAACACTTTACAAGTTCCTACAAAATTAGATGCTTACCTGCTGTATAACCCAATAGTTCCACTCTCAAGTATTTATCCAGAAGAAATGAAAGCTTATCCACAAGAAGCCTTGCCCCTGCAGGCTCATAGCAGCTTTATTCAAAATAGTGAAAATAATGAAATGCCCATCCCGAGATGCATGGATAAGCAAATGGTTACGATAAGTGGAGTGACACTTGGTGAGAAAAGGCGTGGACTGACAGTACAGATGAATCTCCGTGCCACCCTGAGCGCAGGAAGCCAGACACAGACACGTGCCGCGTGACCCAGCGTGTGTGAAACTCTAGAAGAGACGCGGCTCTGATGAAAGGCAGGGAGTCCTTGACGGCCAGGTTGTAGGAGGTTGCTGAACTCAGTAGGGCATGAAGGTGAGAGAAATGGTCCCATTCCTTTGGGGAGACTGGCGGGTTGCAGTTCTTGGCTGTGGTGGTGGTTATGGGACTTCACAGATGGGTCGGAGTTCAGCACAGCCTTCCCTCAGCACCAGTGCATCTTACTGTGCGCAGCATACGCTCAGTGGAACGCACACAGGTCGTTCGGGAAGCCCAAACACAAAGGCACACGGCAATAAGCAGCCTGTTTGTTCTTTCTTTTGAAAATTCCATGAACTTGGCACTTTAGGTATTAGAACGTACTTCTTAGTCATAAAGAAAACAGTCTTATGCTCTTTTGTGATACTTCCAGTTATTTTATTTATTTACATTTTCCTTTATATTTACCTCCTGATTTGCTGTCTCCATAAATTTAATTATTAAATTGGATGAATTTTCATAAATTCTCCTGAAAATTAGTCACCTAATATTAAGTAGTTTATAGGGTCCTGAACTAAGTTTTGTTTTTTTCTAATTCTACTATATATTATAAAGTCAAAAGTACTACTTTTAGAGAAAGTCTTGGTGGTTTCTATAACTTGCTATTGATGTAATCTTAGAGATATCTCAAAGTTGGGGGAAGGCAGTAAACCTTCGTGAAGCTTGAGGTGCCTGGGGTCAGAGAACAGTAAGTGTACAGAAATGGAACACTGCCTGTGCAGACTTCAATTGATTCCTTCTGTGAACCATGAGTCCATAGTCAAATGTGGTACTCCGTCACTTACTATATCTCAACCAAGTTCACCAGGACTGGTTTCGGTTAAAATTGGGCAGTCGCCAAGGGAATCTAAAAAATTACAGGAAAATTGTGGTCATTAAAGGAAATTTTGTCTTAATTTTATCTTTTTTTCTCTGAAATTCCTGGGTCTTATTCACTTTGACGCTGTCTGATTATTTTCTATTTCTGTGTGCTATTAAACACTTGAAATTTTGTGTGTGACAACAGAAACCTCTTTCAAAAGCAGGAGAATTGACAGGGTTTCCTGAGCACTTGAGCTGCAGTTTTTACAGCTTCACAGATGATTCATATACCGGGTAAAGTTTAGGGCTGCACTCCTCCTGAACTGCGGCCATGATCCGTGGGCAGCCCTTCCGTGAGCTCTCACAGACGCCGCGTGAACTCTTCTCACAGAAGCAAAACAAAACTCACACTTGCCTCTTGACTTGGCTTCCAGTCTCGGGCGACCTCCAAGGCGTGTGGATGAAACGTGCGCTCCACACAGCTCCGCGAGGCGCACCACAATCTGTTGTTTTGTGTATTTTACCAGAGACTGTCAGCTGAGCACATGGGGAAGGGAAAGTGCTGCTCTGTCCTCCCCTGTCTTCAGGACACAGATGGTCCCAACGTTGTTTGTGGCTCTGAGCGTGTGAGGGGGCTGCTGAGCTGCCAGTCAGCAGAGATGGATGACACCCGGCAGGTCAGGAGCATGGAGCTGGCCCGGCACCAAGGGTGCAAGCAGACGGAGCTGGCTCTGGATGCTTGGGCCCTGGGCATGTTCCTGCTCCTTTAAACTTTTCTAGTTTCACTACCTACTGAGAACGGTCCAGATAATCACAGAATATATTCAGTGAAGCTGGGGGCTGAGATTGCACTGATTGCCACCTGGGGACCAGAACCTGGGGGAAGCGAGACAGACTCCTGCATCAACAGCGTGCCCGCTTTCCACACACCCTTCCTTCGGAGTTTGTCCAGTGGGGTGCAGGGCCTTCAAACACTAAATGGTTCTGTGTTTAACCAGCTTACCTTCTGCAAATACTAATATATTCAGTTTCTACAGCTATGTATTTTAAATGTTTTGGCACCACTACAGTTTAGAGACAAGCAAAATGTAGTGGCAGTTAGAAAATTCTGTTTTTAAGAGTAGCAATCTCTCTTTTTAGAGAAAAGGTGAGTCAGGCGCGGTCATTTTTCTATTTAAAATTAGCCTCTGGCATCATACAGGTATATTTTTATTTATAATCAGTAACTGTGCAACATTGGAACTAAATTTAAATGTGTCTATCCTTTGTCTCTTAACATTTATCATCTTTTACCTTCATCAAGAGGCTCTTCAGTTGCTTCTCGCTCTCTGCCGTTAGAGTGATATCATCTGCATATCTAAGTCAGACACAACTTAGCGCTGAACAACAACATTGATCATCAGCTTGATGGACTTTGCACATATCTTAGGAAGCGACTTGAGCCCTGATCCAGTGCTGCCTCTGACTTTTCTGAGCCCAGCGGGCCTCTACTCCGGCCGTCCCTGCCTCACTGAGCCTCTTCATCTGCATGAATTCTCAAACACATCCCGGGCTCAGCATTCAGTGCCTGCAAGTCAGTCCTCTCATTAGAATTTCTCTGGTTTGTCCTGTTTCTCTGGTTTGTTGTTTGTCCTGACAGGAGGACAAACCAGAGAACTTAGGACAAACCAGGACAAATCTATTCTTAGGTGCAGAATTCAGTTTTTCAAGTGGACCTCATATTCCTTAAGGCTTCTCAGCTCACACGGCAACCAGGGGAGTTGGGGATGCGAGCCCTGCCTTCTCGCCGCCTCGCACGTGGACCGCCCCCTCTGTGAGGGCTGAGCCCCCGCCCAGTGCAGTGCTGGCTGTCAGGAGAGTCGGCAGAGGTGCCTTCATTTTGTCTCCACTGAAGGTTTGTTGGGCACGAAGCTGGGCATTGCTCTGAGCACCTGGATGCTCACGGAAAGCGATGGAAGGTTCCTGCTTGTAGAGCATCTCTTCTACCAGAGGGAGACAGGCACTCAACAGAAGGGAAAATAAGTGAGGGGATCCTGTAGTCTGTTGGAAGGGGAAGCTCAGTGAAGAAGAGAGTGGAGAGGATACAGGCTGCGAGTTCTGGCTAGGGTGGGGTCAGCGGTCCTGGTAGCAAATTGGGAGGTCCAGGTGCACCCTGTTGGGATGGGACGTGGGAGCAGGGACTTGAAGAAATGAGGGTGTTTGTTTTGTTTTGTTTTGTTTTCCCTTGGATCTGTCTGGCATAGCACATCCAGGCAGGGAGAATGACCAGGGCCAGGCCAGGGCAAGTGGAGCAAGTGGGTGGAAGGGAAAGCAAGGCATTTACAGGACAAGCTGAAGACTGATACGCAAGCAGGGCAAAGTTGAGGAGAGCCACGTGCGCCGCGCATGGTGGGCTTGGGCTTCTGTCCCACAATGGAGCTGCAGCTGACAGCCCTCCACCTGGGAACGGTGAGTCGCCTTTCTTTAAATAAAGGTGGATATTACCGCCTGTGGGAAAAACTAAGATGCCTTGTACATAGAGGGCTTATGTTGATCCTTCAGTCATCAACACATGTAAATGACAGCTGTGTCAGAAGCCACCCACACTCAGCGAATTTTTTCAGCTCAGCTCATGTTGACCACGTGGAGAGGAGAAGTAAACCCCAGCTCATGTTGACCACGTGGAGAGATGAAGTAAACCCCAGCTCATGCTGACCACGTGGAGAGGAGAAGTAAACCCCAGCTCATGCTGACCACGTGGAGAGGAGAAGTAAACCCCAGCTCCTGCTGACCACGTGGAGGGGTGAAGTAAACCCCAGCTCATGCTGACCACGTGGAGAGGTGAAGTAAACCCCAGCTCCTGCTGACCACGTGGAGGGGTGAAGTAAGCACCATATAATACACGGGGCTAGTCATTCTTTGGTCTACAGTCACTTCTTGAACGTTCATTCTGTGCAGTGTTCCGTACATGATGTTGCGCTGAATACAGAAATAAATAAAGTGTGGTCCGTGTCCGTGGATGAAATGTCCACATACATAAATAAAAACTAAATGGAAGAAGCCTCTCACCTCTGGCCCTGCAGGAGTAATGAGTACAGTGCATGCCTGACAGCGGTACAACAAAACAGAAACCTGGGTAAGGGAAACGAGGTGGCTGATCCAGGCACTGGAGCACAGTAGTTGAGGACGGGGGTTCCCAAGAGAAGGACTTCATGGGCTTCCATCCACGTGGCCTGCTTCCTGAAGCCGCTTCTTCACTGCAGCTCGGGGGTGGCGTCCGCAGCCCAGCTGGCTTGCGTGGCCCAGGACCTTTGCAGACTGGAGCTGCTGGAACTTGCAAAGCAGGGAACCCAAGGAAAGGAAGGAGCCATGCAGATAAAGTACTCCCCAAAAAATCTGCCCAGGCTTTCCTGGAGACTTAGCTGACTGCTGACCTACACACACAGTGAAGCTTTGGAAGGGCAGAGAACAAGTCCCATGAGCCATCCTCCCCAGAGTCCCAGCTGGCCCAGGGCCCTGTGCATCCCTGCAGCCTCTCCGCGGGGGCTCGTGGTTCGCTCCTAACCCAGAGCGAGGATGTGCGGTAGCCGCGGGGCCCACAGGCATGGCCTGCCCTGGATCTGCCTTGAGAGCCCGAAAGCCGGTCTCGGAGGACCTGAGCTGACCCCCAGGTGGAGGGAACGCCAGTCAGACCAGTCCTCACACTCAAAGGAAGACTGAAGAACCCAGACCCCCAGTGTCATGACATCCCTGATGGCCAGACATCAGCGGTGACCACATGTGCTGAGACGTAGTGCAGTGTTCTGCGGTCTGGAGGAAATGAGTCCACGGGAGGGACCATCAAGGGAAGAGACAGGGCAGCTTGCATGTGAGAGCCTCGCGCTCCTCACAGAACTCAGCTTGAAGTGGACTGTAGACCCCCGTGAAAGCCACAGCCATAAAGCTTCCAAGAGAAAGCACTGGGGAAGATCTCTCTGCCCTCTGTGTAAGCAAAGCTTCCTTTGTTGTGTAGGCACTAAGTGGTGTCTAACTCTTTGTGACCCCATGAACTGTTTCCTTGCTAGGGTACAAATAGGGAAGCCCATGAAAGGAGATATTGATCAGTGGGACTTCATCAAAACTTACAGAGTTTACTCTACTGTGAAAAACAATAATAAAAAGCTAAGTCACAGAGTAGGAGAAAGTGCCGTACCGAGGACTTGGGTCCAGGATACACAGAGCATGGCTTAGATTAAATAACAGAACTAAAGCATTTGCAAAAGAAGATATTCAAATGGCCAGAAAACCTGTGAAATGATGCTAAACATCACCAGTCATCAGGAAATGCATAGTAAAGCCATAATGACATACCACTGTACAGCCACTAGGGTGGTTAAAATTAAAGGGACCGAGAACGCCAAATGTCAGTGACAGGGCGGAGCATCTGGAGATGTGGTGTGCTGCTGGTGGGAAAGTAAAAAGGCACAGCCAGTTTAGAAGAGAGTTTACCAATTTCCTATAAAGTTAAACATATACTTACTAACCATATGACCCAGCAATTCCACTCCTAGGAATTTACCTGAGAGGAAGCATATGTCTATGCAGAGATTTTTATGTGAATGTTTATAGTTCTGTTCATAATAGCTAAAAGTTAAAAATAACCCCTATGCCCATCAACAAATGAATGGATTGGGCAAAGAGACATTAGACCCAAAAAAAAAAAAAAATGAGTAAACGCTCTTTGATTTCATTTAAAGTCTCTTCCAAGCAATCATATTGGATAATGAGGTAAACCCATTCTTGGGTTTCCTGGGGTTGAAATGGAGGCGGGAGGAAATCTTATTGCCAAATGGAAATATTCTGTATCTCACTTTTGGTGGAGGCTACAGGGGTACATGCGGGGCTGCCCTGATGGCTCAGTGGTAAAAAATCTGCCTGTGCTGCAGGAGACACAGGTTTGATCTCTGGGTCGGGAAGATCCTCTGGAGGAGGGCACGGCAACCACTCCAGTATTCTTGCCTGGAGAATCCCATGGACAGAGGGGCCTGGCGGGTCGGACATGACTGAAGCAACTTAAGCGTGTGTGCACGTGCACATGCCGGGGCCGGGGACGGCATGTGTTTGTCAAACTGATTAAAATTGGTTGAAAAGATTAGATGGAAGCTGAACTGTTAAACAGTGAGGCACAAAATATTCAGCAGTAAGCAGCAGTAAAGAGGTGTTTCCTAATCAAGAGAGCTCTTTGGGAAAATGTGTTTTGGAACTGGCTTTTAGAAGCTTGAAATGAGTGAAAAGTGCTTTGTAGTTATAGGATGTAGAAAAAGTCTGAATCAGGTGCACTCACATACAGCAACACTCTCCTCAACGGCAGGTCTGTACTTTTAATAAATGACGAGAACATCATGTGATGAGGTTCGGGAACCCTGCCAACAGAGAGACGGTCAGGTCTGCCACATACTGCAGTGTGCAGGCTTGGGGGCACCTTTGACCAACATTTCTTTTCTTTCTTTGGTTTTGAGTTTTGGTCCTTCTCTAAGGGGCATTATTGGAACACTTGAAACTGGGGAGCTCATGTACACCTGTGGCTGATTCATGTCAATGTATGGCAAAACCAATACAGTATTATAAAGTAGAGTAAAGTAAAAATAAAATTAAAAAAAGGAAAATAGCATGTAAATATAGAGACAGCAGATAAAGCAAATGTTGCAAAATGTTTTAAAAAAAAAAACACAAACATGTAAAGGAGTTCTTTGTACCATCCTGGTAAACTGTAAAGTTTGAAATGATTTCTAAGTAAAAAATTACAAAAAAATTAAAACCAAGTTAGGTCACTGGTGCTGTTTACTGAAAATCATGCAGATTTCCTATGAAGGAATAACTTGAGAAAAACACAAAAGTTTTAAAATTTTCTAGAGAAATTGTATCAAGAAACTCCGCCCCCCAGGAGGAAAGTATTTGGGAAAGGGCATGGTGGACGTTACAAGGAGTGTGGGTTGCTGCTGCTGGATGGGGCTTCCATATAGATTTCAGAGGGAGGCGAGTGCTGCCTCGCAGGTCACCTTTGACAGGTGTCCCCGATCAGGAGCCCATTTACGGAAGATCACGTTTGATATGTGTCCCCAGTCAGGAGCCCATTTACGGAAGGTGGCCATGGCATTCCAGACCATGTGTAAAGGGACGTCAGAGAAGGGGGCCACTGAGAAGCCTCCCTGAGGGCAAGGGCAAGCCATGAGCAGAGAATTTGGACAACACTCTAAGTGATTTTGATGACAAAGTATTTTTTAAGAGTGATGGGGTCGGGGGTTGGAAAGTTGATACTGATTCATCAACTGCCCAGACATAAAAGCAGTGAAATTCCCAGGAGACTGAGTGGCATTCAGATGTTATAAAAATGATGAGCTGTGGCTCCGTGTCCATTTTTTCTTAAAGAACATGTTAGAAATCTTACTTATTCAATTTTTATATTTCCTTTATCTGACTTCTTTTGGGAAAAGTAGTTTGAAACCATGCAATTACTTTCGCAAATATTCTGTTGGTTGAATATTTCAGGCTGACTGTAAGGAAGGACCTTGTAGCTGAGAATTGGAGAGGCCTGGGGAAGGAAGGCGGGGCTTCCAGGACATGGGAGCTCACCTACATTTCAGGAGGATATCCTGGCTGTCTTGGGGACATCCCCTCTGCCTTGGGAGCACATGGGAGGACCACAAAGGGGGTTTGAGGCTTGTCAGGAAGCTTCTGCAGTCATTGGGCCTCAGTGGCACTGTTGTGGACCAGTTGAGATTTGGCGAGGGGGCGGGAGTTGGGGGTGAGTTGTAAAGTGGTGGTTCAAGATAAAGCATTAGGTGTTACACTGTCAAGGCAGCTGAGCACAGATCCTCAGTGAAAAGAGTGTTTTACTTAAATTCCTGAATTGTTTTGCTGACAATATGTGTTTAGCTTCAGGTCATTCTGCTTTGTATCCTGCTGTACGTTAGTTATCTCTGTTTTTTTTAGGTGGGATCCCTCTGTAGTAGCTCTCTGTACTTTGCAAATATAAAATGATTATAAAATTTATTTAAAAGTACTCAGTAATGTGCTTCTCTCTCTCTCTCTCTCTCTCTCTCTCTCTCTATATATATATATATATATATATAAGGTATTTCATACCTTAAATAATTCTTAGAGTGGAAAGAATTATTTAAGGTATGAAATAGCTTAACTTACATAGAAATATTTTATAATAGAGAATGTTGTTCATTGTCTGTGACTTATAAAACTGGGTTTCCCCTAATGTTCATTCATTGTTGATCTCATTTTTCCTGTTTAAGATTTGGAAAATAGATTTATAAATTTTATAAGTGTAAAAAAAAAAGTTTCAAAGCTCCTATTAAATTCTGCATTCTTTCTAAAGGAGAACATTCAGGCAGAGGGCTGGGTGGGAGATGCCAAAGGGGAGGTGTTAACACTTTAGCTTCTCACCACCTTTTTTTGGCTGATTCACTGGGTAGATTTGTGGAAGCATTGTATATGGCTTAAGAGATGCTAAGGGCTTTCTTTTTCTTTTCTCTCTTCTTTTTTTCTTTTCCCGTAAAAACCTCTGTGTTAGATCAAAGAAATCCATATGCATTTTAAGTGATTTTGTTATTTATTTTTATTTTGAAATGTGCATCTCAAAATAAAGATTAATTTTAAAGAGCTTTTTTTAAGTTTAGAAATATGAACTATTCTTAATATGTTAAAATTTCATTTTTAACTACTCTAAATATTCATAATTATGGCCTTTCTATAGTTTTAAATTCTTTTGAAATAACATCACATAATACATTCAATGCTAGAAATGTATTCGGAAAAGTACCTATGGCAGAAATGAAAACAATTTTGTAAAGCAATTATCCTTCAATTAAAAATAAAATTTAAAAGAGAACATGTTCATTTTAAATATTAAGTAGTGTTCAGTATTAAAATGTTTATAGACTTAGTGATCTTATTTTATGTTGATCAGCCTGTTTAAAGTCTCTGGCATAAAGCGGGTCATATAGGAAAGACAGATCAACAGGCATTACTTTGAAGACAGCCTTTGAGGCTATAAATTGATGGGTGTAGGCTCCTGTGTAAATGGTAGAGCATCTGAAGAGGAGGGGGGTTGGGGGCTTCAACCCCCCAACCTCCCCTTATTTGCCTCCCCTGGTTGAGAAACACTTATCACTTATTATAGCAATAAAAAATGATTAGTCACTTAGAACCCTAAGACATTTCTTACCTCTATTGTTCTGGCGTGCTGGATGTTTTTATTTGAAAATTTATTTAGGAAAAGGAAATGAAATCAGGAAGTTATCAGAAATGTCTTATAATCGTCTCCTGCACAAAAGGCAGGTGTTCTGATTTCATTGCTCAACCTCAGAACATGAGACTCAGAGGGCTTGGAGAAGGACTCTTTTAATATGAGATTTAGAATTAGGTTACAGCTACTGGTGATGAAGAAAATGTGGGGTTGTGAGTGGACTTCAGACATTTTAGATTAGAAAGAGGAAAGGAAAGTAATGAGTCCCATTTCTAAACGAATTTAAAAAGCAATCTGATTTTAGTTCTAGCAATGCACAGGAAACAGAATAAAAACTATCGTGCTTTATTTACTAACCAATGAATTGAATTGTCTGCTTTTTATTACAGATATAAAGTAAAGACTATGAAGAGACAATCATTTTTGTAGCTATCAGACTTTCAGGAACATCTCTCTTGTGGTTTAAATAACAGATAGTTTAAGTGTTTTTCCATTACCTCTGTGTAAATGAAAAATGCATAAAATATTTTAACAAGGCAAAGTAATCCAAGGAGATTGTTATTTTGTGTTACAAATTAGGTTATTTCTGTCATAAAATTAAAGGGGGGGGACGTTAGGACACTTCAGCTTAATATCATTTACCAGAAGGAACATGTAACAGATTTAATGAGCTAGCAGGTCACCTGAATCCAGCTGCTTCCGACCAGCTTTATGAAACAGAGAATGCAGCTAGCAGTGGGAGGTAAGCATTATTACAAGCTCTCAAGGAGTTACAAAATCGATTTCTGCTTGAATGAATTAATTTAGATTATCAATTTATAACCAGCTACACGAATCCCATCAACTCAACAATTCGGTGAATGATCAGGTTCAACCCCTGTAAGAGCCTCGCAATTAGGGGCCCCTCCCCGCCCTGCGGTCCCCGCCGCCGTCCTGCAGCGCTGCTCACAGACTTACTCAGCTGCACAAAAGGAAAAGGAAATGTTTGCTCAGGAAAATTGCGGAGGTAAAGGACAGCATCCTGAAGAGGGAGGCAGGATAATACCGTGCATGTGTGAGTCCGAGGTCTTCGCCTTGGAATCCTTTTGATCCTGTGAAAGGGTAATTTTGACCATCCTGACTGAATTTCAGAATCACCACGATTTGTACCTTGGAACGTTTGAGACTTCACTGTTGACCAAGGCCTCGCAAAAGGACATGACAGCTGTGGCCATTCTCTTTCCCCCCCAAACCAGAGAGGTTGGGCTTGTGAGCTTTGTTCAGTGTGGACAACAGGCCCCAGTTTACTCATCTTCTTCCTGTTCAAAGAACTGTCATCACCTCTACCCCCGCCCACCCACCTCCTGAGAAAAAGAGCTCAATTCTGTGCAAAACACAAGTTGCTTCAGCTCAAAAGCCAGTTGTTCAGCCTCCAAACTATGTGAGCCGTTTGTTTTCATTTGCACCTTCAGTGAAGAATTCTTGCTTTTCCACCCCATTTCCGCTACCCTGCGGTATCCCAGGTCTGAAGGCCTGGCTAACTTGTCTCCTGCTAACCACTGGAATAAGTGTGTACCTAGGGAAATCGTGCAGGTGCTCTGTTGCCCTGGACTCAGTGCTTCTCCTGTAAAAACCTCTGTGTTAGATCAAAGAAATCCATATGCATTTTAAGTGATTTTGTTATTTATTTTTATTTTGAAATGTGCATCTCAAAATAAAGATTAATTTTAAAGAGCTTTTTTTAAGTTTAGAAATATGAACTATTCTTAATATGTTAAAATTTCATTTTTAACTACTCTAAATATTCATAATTATGGCCTTTCTATAGTTTTAAATTCTTTTGAAATAACATCACATAATACATTCAATGCTAGAAATGTATTCGGAAAAGTACCTATGGCAGAAATGAAAACAATTTTGTAAAGCAATTATCCTTCAATTAAAAATAAAATTTAAAAGAGAACATGTTCATTTTAAATATTAAGTAGTGTTCAGTATTAAAATGTTTATAGACTTAGTGATCTTATTTTATGTTGATCAGCCTGTTTAAAGTCTCTGGCATAAAGCGGGTCATATAGGAAAGACAGATCAACAGGCATTACTTTGAAGACAGCCTTTGAGGCTATAAATTGATGGGTGTAGGCTCCTGTGTAAATGGTAGAGCATCTGAAGAGGAGGGGGGTTGGGGGCTTCAACCCCCCAACCTCCCCTTATTTGCCTCCCCTGGTTGAGAAACACTTATCACTTATTATAGCAATAAAAAATGATTAGTCACTTAGAACCCTAAGACATTTCTTACCTCTATTGTTCTGGCGTGCTGGATGTTTTTATTTGAAAATTTATTTAGGAAAAGGAAATGAAATCAGGAAGTTATCAGAAATGTCTTATAATCGTCTCCTGCACAAAAGGCAGGTGTTCTGATTTCATTGCTCAACCTCAGAACATGAGACTCAGAGGGCTTGGAGAAGGACTCTTTTAATATGAGATTTAGAATTAGGTTACAGCTACTGGTGATGAAGAAAATGTGGGGTTGTGAGTGGACTTCAGACATTTTAGATTAGAAAGAGGAAAGGAAAGTAATGAGTCCCATTTCTAAACGAATTTAAAAAGCAATCTGATTTTAGTTCTAGCAATGCACAGGAAACAGAATAAAAACTATCGTGCTTTATTTACTAACCAATGAATTGAATTGTCTGCTTTTTATTCAGATATAAAGTAAAGACTATGAAGAGACAATCATTTTTGTAGCTATCAGACTTTCAGGAACATCTCTCTTGTGGTTTAAATAACAGATAGTTTAAGTGTTTTTCCATTACCTCTGTGTAAATGAAAAATGCATAAAATATTTTAACAAGGCAAAGTAATCCAAGGAGATTGTTATTTTGTGTTACAAATTAGGTTATTTCTGTCATAAAATTAAAGGGGGGGGACGTTAGGACACTTCAGCTTAATATCATTTACCAGAAGGAACATGTAACAGATTTAATGAGCTAGCAGGTCACCTGAATCCAGCTGCTTCCGACCAGCTTTATGAAACAGAGAATGCAGCTAGCAGTGGGAGGTAAGCATTATTACAAGCTCTCAAGGAGTTACAAAATCGATTTCTGCTTGAATGAATTAATTTAGATTATCAATTTATAACCAGCTACACGAATCCCATCAACTCAACAATTCGGTGAATGATCAGGTTCAACCCCTGTAAGAGCCTCGCAATTAGGGGCCCCTCCCCGCCCTGCGGTCCCCGCCGCCGTCCTGCAGCGCTGCTCACAGACTTACTCAGCTGCACAAAAGGAAAAGGAAATGTTTGCTCAGGAAAATTGCGGAGGTAAAGGACAGCATCCTGAAGAGGGAGGCAGGATAATACCGTGCATGTGTGAGTCCGAGGTCTTCGCCTTGGAATCCTTTTGATCCTGTGAAAGGGTAATTTTGACCATCCTGACTGAATTTCAGAATCACCACGATTTGTACCTTGGAACGTTTGAGACTTCACTGTTGACCAAGGCCTCGCAAAAGGACATGACAGCTGTGGCCATTCTCTTTCCCCCCCAAACCAGAGAGGTTGGGCTTGTGAGCTTTGTTCAGTGTGGACAACAGGCCCCAGTTTACTCATCTTCTTCCTGTTCAAAGAACTGTCATCACCTCTACCCCCGCCCACCCACCTCCTGAGAAAAAGAGCTCAATTCTGTGCAAAACACAAGTTGCTTCAGCTCAAAAGCCAGTTGTTCAGCTCCAAACTATGTGAGCCGTTTGTTTTCATTTGCACCTTCAGTGAAGAATTCTTGCTTTTCCACCCCATTTCCGCTACCCTGCGGTATCCCAGGTCTGAAGGCCTGGCTAACTTGTCTCCTGCTAACCACTGGAATAAGTGTGTACCTAGGGAAATCGTGCAGGTGCTCTGTTGCCCTGGACTCAGTGCTTCTCCCCCATGGGCAGTACAAGCCCAGGGCTCCTGTGCCCCTGTCCCAGCCCGTCTGGCCGGCCTGCAGCTGCTGACCTTGAGCAGGCTGGCTCTGCTTCTCTGGGGCGCCTTAAGCAGCGGTGGCTTCAGATGAGACGTGACTCAAGGTCACTGAGCTCTGAATCCCGGGGCCCTCCCATGCTTGTCCCCCTCAAGTCCAGGCTCTGCAGCCTCCAGAGCCACCCTCTGCTCCTTTGTGCCCCGAAGGCTTCTCCCTCTCCTGAGATGCTTCCTCCTGAGTTTGAACCGGACCCCCGCGCTGCGCCGTGTGCCTGCCTCCCCTGTGGCCCTAACTCCCTGAGGTGCATGTGGAGCCCCTCATGGCCGTGGGACCCGCGTCTGCCACCTGCCACTGTCTCTGCCACACCAGGGAGACTTGGTTACTAGCTTCATCTTCCAGATGAGGAGTTGGACCAGCTGTGCACTGGGGCCATTCCTGTGGCCTCGCCCCGCCTGGGCAGAGCTGGGCCGGCGCGCAGGCCCCTGACGGCCGGGCTGAGACCCCTTATCTTCCGTGGGCAGCAGCTCTTGTCAGAAAGGCTTCGCTCCTCCCAGGGCAGGGCCGCTCTCCTTTTCCTTCCTTGACCCACCTGGCTCATCAAAGGCCCCGTGAACGCGCTAAGTGCAGTTACCTTCCAGATTCGAGGACACCCTTGGAGCCCCATCCTTCTCTGTCAGCCTGGCCTCCGCCTCCTGCCTCCTTCAGTGGGCAAAGACTCCCTTGGTCCTCCACCAGAGGTCTGAGTGCTTGTGTTTACTCTGGTCCATTTTTCCATAAAAGTCTTTCCTCTTTATCCATTATAGGTGAAAGTGTTAATCGTCAGTCGTGTCCGACTGTGTGACCCCCTGGACTGTAGCCCGCCAGGCTCCTCTGTCCAAGGGGTTCTCCAGACAAGAATGCTGGAATGGCTTGTCATCCCCTTCTCCAGATACATTATGGGTAGATTATTATCCATTATTTTTACTGAATTCTCTTGTTTGTTTTTACTGAGTACCCATCTGTGCCTTCTGAGTTTTGAACTTCTAGTTTTACCTGTTCAGATATAATTTTAAATGGAATGATGTAGTCCTGGCCCGAAATTCATAGGAGAATAAAAAGAGAAAGTGGTTGTACAAGTGCTTTGCAATTCGTGAAGTTATTACAGCTGCAAAGAGTGAGGTTGTTCCAGGGTCTCAGTATGCCCTGTTGTTACCAGGGACTGAAGTGAAGTGATCAGATGAGATTGGCCAAGTCTCTTTTTCTTGGTATTCTTCAAGTATCATCAACCTAACATGACTTAGACCAGGGTGATTTTCAGAAATAAAAGCTGTGTGTATCTGCCAAAGTTTTTAGTAATTAAGTTTTCCCTTGAGAAGAAATATGGCAAATCTTCAAGTGGGTGAAGTAGTGACCATGCAAAGAATTAGCCATTGGATGTAAGTTTATAAAAGGCCTACACATTTTTACTTTCATTATTACTCTTTTTCCTGCACAAAATTATCTGTTTTATTAATGCAAGGACTACATTCACTATAACTGTAATATTTATTTACCTACTTGTATTCAACCTTATGTTAAGAGTATTAGGAATACCAGGAGGTATGAACCAGTTGTTGGTGGGCTGGAAAGAGAACACATATGCGTGTAAATGCTCAGAGGATGATTGTAACGATTGGACGATAACACCAGGTTAACGTGGGCAGAGCCCCCCTGGGGTGTCAACCTATCCTCCCAGCTTCCGTCTGCCTGCCCCCACCTCCCACCGAGTCATCCACTAGCCATCACTCCAGAATTGTCTTTTTGAAGCTTCCTGCCAAAAATGGGTTGTTTCTGTCAGAATCGTCAGTACCCGTGAAGTGAGGTCCCTGCAGACCCTGACCCCCTCAGGGGCAGGGACTCTGCCATGCTTGCTTCTGCCAATCCCAGCATGGGAGGCAACAGGGACACGGGGTGGGGGCAGGGAGCTCAGAGGTGTTGGCTGGAACCAGCCCTGGAGTCCCACAGGCGAGGACAGCACAAGCTGGATCAGTTAGGAAGGAAGGCATGCCATCAAGAACATCCTGGAGAAGGGGCCAGAACTCCAGAAACCTGTGTGCGACTTACACCATGTTCCCTGTGGATGTGTAAACCTTGTGTTACGAGACGCTTTCAAGTTGTCACTGGACTGAGCACCTTTCTGGTCCAAAAAAATATATATTTAATGGATATCTGTTGAAGATAGGAGAACTTTCTTTTTTTTTTTAGTTACAAACTATTGTTAGAGAGCAGTTGATAGCTTCTGTGGTTGGAGTTAAATAGGAATGAAAAGTACCGGTTTGTAAGGAAGTAACAAATACTAATTTTGTTACTATCCATCACTAATAGATGCAAAAGGAAAACGGTACATTTAATGAGAACATAATAGAATCCTTTCTCAAAAGTTAGCTGAAATGCAAAATTTGTATCTCCAACACTGATTTTCTCTCCATTAACATGTAAACACAAGTGGATATTTGACTTTTTCCAACTTGGCATGTATGGGTCACCAGCTTTAGCAAATAAAATTCAGGACACCTAGTTCCATCTGAATTTCAGATAAACAGCAAATAATGCAATGTTTGAGACATGTTTATGCTAAAAAGTTATTTGTTGTTTATATGAAATTCAAATTCAGGTGGAATCCTGTGTTTTCAGAAACCCTGCTTCTGCCTTCCCTAAAGGAACCAGACTCAGACGTTAGGGGCAGTAGCAATGGGGAATGCAGAGTTTTGCCAGCGTATTTTATAAAGATGGAACAGAGAGCAGAAGCTGAAGTGAGGTAGGTTGTGGAGTTGCTGGGTCAAGGGTTAACCTGGCAATTCTCCACTGAGGGTGCTTTGTCCCCCAGGGACATCTGGCATTATCCGAGATGTGCTGGGTTGTCACAGCTGGGTGGGGGAGCTGGGCACCCATCATGTCCAGGATGGCCCCCCAGCAGGGTTGTTGGGTCGGAAACCCTGTCCCGAGCTGATGAAGACAGTTTGCTGGGGGGCAGGCGTGGAGGCAGCGGTAACACTGGGTTTACATCTCAGCTCTGCCTGGGGTTTGCAAATCGCCTCGCTCTTCTGAGCCTTGTCTCCCTCAAAACTGAGCTGGAGATGTTCCCGTGAGTCCATCTGCAGGGATGAAAGAGCTGGACGTTGGCCTTGACAGGCACGATAGGGCGCTCAGCATGAGCACCTCGGGCAGGGGCTGGTGGCCCTGGTGGAGCAGGATGCCAAGTGCACCCGTGGGCGTGAAGTGGGCGCCCACGGGCAGGACGGCTGTGGACCAGGCCGGGCGGGTGGCGTGCTCAGTCTGCTTTCCTTCTCCTCTTTCACCTTCAGCAGCTTGTCTGGGAACACATGCCCGTGTTCTTCCCGATGTGTGTTCCTTCGTGTTGTGTTATTGTAGAGCTTCTCCTGATTGAAAGAGCATTGGAAAGAGAGGTTGAAGTGGAGGTTTCCGAAGGCAGCTATGGGCCCTCCTCCTGGGGCAGAGCCGCTCTCAGTGATGGGTTTGCCTTGCTCTTCCCTCTTCTCTTCCCCTCCTCCCTATCCTGTTCTCTCACCTCTTCTTTCACAGGGAGCCCCGGCGATTTGCAGGGCTCCTCTCGCGTTGGGAGTGGGTGGAGGGGAGGAAGGAACACAGACTGGAGGGCAGTCACTGAGGTCTACAAGCAGCCGTGTGGCCTTGGCTTGTCCACTCCCTTCCTTAGCAGGAGGTCGGACCCCACCGTCCCAGCCTCCTGTCTGGAGATGCTCACCAAGTGGGATCAGATGAAGCCGGCCTTGGCCCGCTTACTTTCTTTTAGCGTTTCCTTAAATTGCCAACATCCATTGGATCATGGAAAAAGCAAGAGAGTTCCAGAAAAACATCTATTTCTGCTTTATTGACTATGCCAAAGCCTTGACTGTGTGATCACAATAAACTGTGGAAAATTCTGAAAGAGATGGGAATACCAGACCACCTGACCTGCCTCTTGAGAAATCTGTATGCAGGTCAGGAAGCAACAGTTAGAACTGGACATGGAACAACAGACTGGTTCTAGAGATGGGAATACCAGACCACCTAACCTGCCTCTTGAGAAATCTGTATGCAGGTCAGGAAGCAACAGTTAGAACTGGACATGGAACAACAGACTGGTTCCAAATAGGAAAAGGAGTACATCAAGGCTGTATATTGTCACCCTGCTTATTTAACTTATATGTAGAGTACATCATGAGAAACGCTGAACTGGAAGAAACATGGAATCAAGATTGCTGGGAGAAATATCAATAACCTCAGATATGCAGATGACACCAGCCTTATGGCAGAAAGTGAAGAGGAACTAAAAAGCCTCTTAATGAAAGTGAAGGAGGAGAGTGAAAATGTTGGCTTAAAGCTCGACATTCAGAAAACTAAGATCATGGCATCTGGTCCCATCACTTCATGGGAAATAGATGGGGAAACAGTGTCAGACTTTACTTTTTTGGGCTCCAAAACCACTGCAGATGGTGATTGTAGCCATGGAATTAAAAGACGCTTTCTCCTTAGAAGGAAGATTGTGACCAACCTAGATAGTATATTCAAAAGCAGAGACATTACTTTGTGAACAAAGGTTCATCTAGTCAAGGCTATGGTTTTTCCAGCAGTCATGTGTGGATGTGAGAGTTGGGCTGTGAAGAAATCTGAGTGCTGAAGAATTGGCACTTTTGTTGGAGAAGACTCTTGAGAGTCCCTTGGACTGCAAGGAGATCCAACCAGTCCATTCTAAAGGAGATCAGCCCTGCATGTTCATTGGAAGGACTGATGCTAAAGCTGAAACTCCAATACTTTGGCCACCTCATGTGAAGAGTTGACTCACTGGAAAATACTGTGATGCTGGGAGGGATTGGGGGCAGGAGGAGACGAGGACGACAGAGGATGAGATGGCTGGATGGCATCAACAACTCGATGGATATGAGTTTGAGTGAACTCCAGGAGTTGGTGATGGACAGGGAGGCCTGGCGTTCTATGGTTCATGGGGTCACAAAGAGTCTGACACAACTGAGCAACTGAACTGAACTGAATTGCCCTCAAGTTCCACCCATGAGTTTTCAAATTTGCAAATGGCAAGATTTCCTTCTTTTTATGGCTAAAAAATTATCCATATGTATGTGTTAGTGCGTGTGTGTGTGTGTGTGATGGTTTCTTTATCCATTCATCCACAGAGGGACACTAAGGTTGCTTCTGCATCTTGGTTAGTGTGAATAATGCTGCTGTGCTATGGGGGTGCCCACATCTTTTCATGTTAGTCTTTTCACTGTTTTGACATGGTACCCAGGACTGTAGCTGCTGCATTGTATGGCAGTTCTACTTTTCATTTTTTAGTAACCTCCATACTGGTTTCCATGGTGGCTGCACCAGTTTGTTTATTATTTATTTATTCCTCTTAGCAGTGCATCAGGATTTCCTTTCCTCCACATCCTCACCAACACTTGTTATTTGCTGTTTTTTGACAATAACCGTTCTAACAGGTATAGAACGTTATCTCATTGTGATTTTGATCTGATTTCCCTGATGAGCAGTGATGCTGAGCACCTTTTCATGTGCTTTTTGCCCATCTGTAGGTCCTCTGTGGGAAAATGCCTATTCAGATTCTTGGCCCATTTATTAATTAGATTGCTCTTTTGCTGTTTAGTTGTATGAGTGCTTTATAGATTTTGTATGAGGTCTTTATAAATTTTGGACATTAACCTCTTATCAGATAGATGACGTGCATGTCTTCTCTCCCATTCACTAGGCTGCCTTTTCATTTTGTTGATGGTTTGCTTCACTGTGCAACAGTTCATTCCTTCTGACTGCTGCAGTCTACCATGGTGTGGATGTACCGCAGTTTGTTTAATCACAGACTGCAGAACATCTGGATTGTTTCTGACTGGTTTTGGCTCTTACAAGTAAAACGGGTATAAACGTTCCTGTACAAGTTTTAGTGTATACTGCTCTCATTTTCGCAACTGATCCCGAGGCTGTTGCTAGTATTTATGACTTTCCTCTGTCGCTTCTCATTCCTTTGCCTTAATCATAGCTAACATTTATGGAGTGTTTACTACATGCCAGACCCTGTCCCAAGTGTTTTATAAGTATTACTCAATTCTCAAAATAACCATTTGATATATGAACTATTATTATCCCCTTTTTACAGGTGTGAAACTAAAGTAGACACAGGTACACAGCTAGCATGTGTTAACACTCAGATTTAAATCTAAGTAGTCTGTGTAGGCCATGAAATGTTTGCACCCTGTTTTATGTCCTGGGACATGTTCTAGTGTCTCCTGTTTATAGCATATGGGAACTTGACTAGAATTTGTAACCTAATGTTGTATGAAAATTGTATAAATCTTAACTGTGTTGAATTGGTTCACAGTGCTTTTCGGATCTACTACCTCCTTCCACTTCTCTGTATATTCATTCTATAGATTTTTGAGAGCTTGATATCAAGACTCCAACTAAAAATCTTAATTTATCTACTTTAAAAAAATTGTAATATATAGTGGAAACTTGTTCTGTATTTTCCAAGTCTCCTGTAAATGTGTTGTCAAACTTTGATAATTAAAAAAAATGTTAATTAAAAATAAAAATATAGAAACCCAGGTAATCTGGTACCAGAGCTCAGTCTCTGAACCACTGTTATACAGTCAGGACTTAAGATGGCTGGGTTCTTTCCTTACGGGGTGACCTAAGCCTTCACTCCTGGAGGATCGGAACCCTATTTTCTTGCTTCTGCTGCTTTAGTCTTCTGTTAACTTTAACCACTGGACAGGGTGATATAATATATCCCTGGGTGCCCCTGCGTTGCACATCCTGTTGTGTAACAGTAACCTTATTTTCTTTCAATCGTCAGAATCAATCATCCCAGCTAATATCTTATCCCCCTTTTCTACCTGTTCACTCAATGGCATAAACACCCTCCAGTGGCCAGGTGTCTGCCTCCGATTCCAGTGGAAGGGGGCCACTGGTGTCTCCTCTTTGTGCGAGCGTATCCCTTTGGGATGTGTGTGCGCTTGTGTGTTCAGTCGTGCCCGACTCTTTGCGGCCCTATGGACAGTAGCCTACTAGGCTCCTCTGTCCATGGGATTTATCGCAGAATCAATCATCCCAGCTAATATCTTATCCCCCTTTTCTACCTGTTCACTCAATGGCATAAACACCCTCCAGTGGCCAGGTGTCTGCCTCCGATTCCAGTGGAAGGGGGCCACTGGTGTCTCCTCTTTGTGCGAGCGTATCCCTTTGGGATGTGTGTGCGCTTGTGTATTCAGTCGTGCCCGACTCTTTGCGGCCCTATGGACAGTAGCCTACTAGGCTCCTCTGTCCATGGGATTCTCCCATGGAGTGGGTTGCCATGCTCTCCTCCAAGGGATCTTTCCAACCCAAGGATCAAACCTGCATCTCTTATGTCTCCTGCACTGGCAGATGGTTCTTTATCACTAGTGCCATCTGGGAAGCCCCTCCTTGGAATATCAAACCTCTAAACCAGAAGAGCCCAGAGGCGTGGGACTACAAGTAAAAATGTCGTGAATGGGTTATTAGGTGGAGAAGTGAGAGGCCCCACTCCCTGCTCTCTATCTCTGTCTTCTTGGGGCCACTATGTCTGTGGCTGAGAGAGAAATGGTCTCATAGAACGGCTGCCAGTTCAGAGCACACGCTGTCCTCCCCTTTGTATTCAGCACTCCGTCCTCAGAAGGTTTTGCCATAACTAAGTCTGTGTAATGCCAACTGCTTCTGAGGGATGGGGTACATCATCAGATCCATGACTCCCATGGGTCTTCCTGGAATAGGTAAGAGTGTGGACTCTGGAACCAAACTGTCTGGATTCAGATACAGGCTCCCCACTTGCTTACCTACTGTGACTTTGAGCCATTTACAAAACTTCTCTGTGGGCTGCCCTGGTGACTCAGAGGTAAAGAGTCCACCTGTCGGTGCAGGTGACACAGCTTCAATCACTGGTGCAGGAAGATCCCACATAACACGAGCGACTAAGCTATTGACCTATGCTCCCCAGAGCCCAAGCTCCACAGCGAGATAAACCAGCGTAATGAGAAGCCCATACTTCATACTTTGTTCTCGGAAACCAACCTCCAGATTCTTTGCTGCTTTTTTATCTGAAAGTAGTAGTGGGCATCAGCCATTTATTAAGCAACATCAAGACTACCTTTGAAAAGATGTGGCTTTCCCAACTGAAGCATATTCTGATTATTTCAGACAGTTGTTCTGAGAGCTGATTATTTCAAATGATTGTTCTGAAAGCCTCATGATCACACATCATCATACTGCTCACTTTCAAGGAGTGAATTGCTGGCAAGTGTGTGGAGTGTTTCCAGTCTTAATTCTCGAGCCGGGGTCAGACGCTTCATCTCCAGATGCCCCTCTGATTCAGTCTGCGTGACTTGCCAGGACCGAGCCCAGACCACTCCTCAGCCTGGTGTGTTATCAGAAATGCACCCAGGCAGGCTCCAGTAGCCTTTGAGGGGCTCTATTCCAGAGTTGTTTCAGGAAGGATCTGGGAGAGCAGAGACATGAGGTTGGTTTATGGGACCCTCTCCACCCCCGCCCCCCGGCTTTTCCTGTGATATGTATCTCCAGATGCCCCTCTGATTCAGTCTGCGTGACTTGCCAGGACCGAGCCCAGACCACTCCTCAGCCTGGTGTGTTATCAGAAATGCACCCAGGCAGGCTCCAGTAGCCTTTGAGGGGCTCTATTCCAGAGTTGTTTCAGGAAGGATCTGGGAGAGCAGAGACATGAGGTTGGTTTATGGGACCCTCTCCACCCCCGCCCCCCGGCTTTTCCTGTGATATGTTGTCACCTTTCTGTAGGAAAAGGTAGATTTCTGTCACTTCACCCTTTTTTTTTTTTTTGGAGTGTTGAATTTAGGCATTCTAGGAAGACTACTTAAGTTACTTTTTTGCACCCAAACTAGTGATTTAAATCAAGTGCAGGCGACTGATGGCCTCATGCGCCTCTCACCTAGCCCCCCTCTCTGTGCTGGGCCACTGCAAGAACAGACACCATTTGTTGTCCTGTGCACTGGTTTCTCGAGCCAGATTTGAGTGAGACTCTGCTGATACTCAAGATGGCCACAGTTAGGAAAGTCATCAGGTCACCTGGTTTGAGGTCAGGCCCTCATGTCACCCTAGAATGTGGCTGAGCAGGTTCCAGCAGGACAGGCGATGGGGGGATCGCCTTCAGACTTGGGGGGATCCCAGCAGCTGCCCTTCCCTCCCCTCCCCACAAGGGTAGGAGTGGAACAGGGCAGAGAGGCCATGAGGCAGTCCCGCGTTCACTTTCTGCTCATGTCAAGGAACTAAAGTGGGTGTTCAACAACCCCTTTCTCATGATTTCTGGCCACCCCCCTTCCCTGTCCCCTCACCAAGATGTCACTGGTCTGACTGATGGTCTCATGGTCAGTCTCCGGCGCCTGGCCCAGCCATGGCTCATGTCAGAGCTCCGCATGTGCAGTGGCAGTGATAGAACACACTTCCTCATAGAACAAGGGCATCACTAAGAAGCGCCAGCTTCTGCGGTCTCTACTAGGTCCCAGGGTTCATCTGGGCTGTTACACTGTAGTTTCTATTGCCCCCCAAAATAGGAATACATTTCCCTTTTGCTGTAGATTTTTTCTAGGGTTGTTCAGCAGTTTCCGCTCTTCTCGGTGAGCCCGTGTGCTGGGGGCAGTGACGGGTCAGAGGGTGGGAGGCTAACCTGCTAAAGAGACTCGCCTGACAGCAGTCTCAGGGGGGCGGGAGCCAGGTTCACGTGGCCTCATGAAGCGGGCCCCTCGCCTTTCTAGAGACACCCTGTCCTTCTCATTGGGAACAGAAGTTGCATCCAGGAGGGGCTGTTTTGTTGATTCCAAGCACTTGTTTTATCAGCCTTTACTAATACTTTGTGTGTAAAATAAGAGATGAAATATCTTCTGTTATTTCTGTCTCACTTCAGCCGTAATCAGCCATAGTCTTTCAAGCGTATGTTTCCGTTTGATTCCCTGTCACCGTCTCTGAGCGCAGTCCCCAGTGCTCACTTGGCTGCCCCTCTGGAGGTGGTGAGCAACCTCCTTCAGCATCCCTGCACTGTGTTTCCGGCAGCGCCTGAGACGGGCCGGCAGCCTTGGCTCCCTGGGCCTCTATCAGTAGTGGTCCGCCTTATTGATAGGAACTGAGATATTGACAGTCTGTGCTCGGAAGGAAAATAGGAGTTTGATATGACATATTGTGTGTCTCAGCAAGACTCATAAATAATTTTGACAAGTTTTTGTATGCATGGGAAAGTCCTTGATTCAGCCTCCCATAAAAATAAACTTCTATTATGGAATGTATTTGTCAAGTGGCTGCTTGATGGATGGGGCTGCGTTTACCCCTTGGCAGTTCGATGAGTTTTAGATGCACAGCTTAGCAGAGTGGATTTACGGGCAGTTCAGAAATAATTATTCAGTATGAAATGCATAATCCTGTACCTGAATTTTCATTTTTTATTGTATTTTGTTTCTGTTGCATCTGTGGTCTCTAAAACAAAAGAACTTGCTTTTTTTTTTTTTTTTTGAATTATTGTTTATTGAGGTTTTGTATTGAACAACCTGATTCAGCCCAGTCCCTGCTCCAAACTTAGCTGGTATATTTTCATTGAATGGTTAATTTTAGTTATTCTCCTTGAGAAGGTTTATTTCTTTTCTAAATTATAAGCTACGTAGTAAATTCAACTTTATTAATAAGACTGAAAACGTGGACAAAGATTGTCTCATTTTTTTCTGAAGTTATCACAGCTGTCTACTCATTTGAACATAATTGCAGGTCCACATTTCTACCAGAAAACAGAACTTTACACTTAAACTCAGCCTCTTCAAACTAAAGTTTTAAAATGTATATTTTTTTCCCTCCTAAAACTATACTTAGAGTTGCTTTCTCATCAGCCACATACACTGTGGCTAAGGTAGGATTGTGGAATAAGCGAGAAACTTTGCAAGTGTTAAAGCCCCACACTCCTGCAGTAGGGTCCAGTTTCTCACACTGGGCCCACAGGGGTTGTGATTCTTCATTAGAACATAGTACTGTCTTTTTCAGAATTACCATTGGTCGAGTCTCTGAAGTCTGGAATCCACATAGGAAGCCCTTCCCCAAGAGTGGCATGAAAGATAAATAAAGTTTCATTATAGACCTTGTTCTTATAAATAGTTTCAATACTGTGATCTCTAATTTGTTAAAGATCTAAATTGTTATTGTTGTTCAGTCGCTCATCTGACTCTTTGTGGCCCCCATAGATTGCAACATGCCAGGCTTCACTGTCCTTCACTATCAAACTCATGTCCATTGAGTCGGTGATGCCATCTAATCATCTCATCTTCTACCGCCCCTTCTCCTCCTGCCCTCAATATTCCCAGCATCACGGTCTTTTCCAATAAGTTGACTTTTCACATCAGGTGGCCAAAGAGCTGGAGCTTCAGCTTCAGCAGCAGACCTTCCAGTGAATATGCAGGGTTGATTTCCTTTAGGATTGACTGGTTTGATCACCGTGTTTTCCAAGGGACTCTCAAGAGTCCTCTCCAGCACAGTTCAAAGGCTTCAATTCGTTGGCATTCAATGGCCTGCTTAATGGTCCAATGCTCACATCTGTACATGACTACTAGAAAATACTTCTTTTTTTCAGTAATGCTAACAAATACCTTCTGATCAATTGTTATGTGTCAGATGCTTTGCTAAGAGCCAAGGCAGCAGCTGCTGCCCTCAAGGAATTCTCGTCTAGTTAGAACAGGGGAACGAGTCGTTGACATTACAGCGCAGGAAGTGCAGAGGGAAGTTTGTACCAGGAGCTACAGGTTCACAGACAGGCTCCCTCTGCTTACCGCAGCTGGGACGTGTGCAGAGCCAGGAACACTGTCTTGAAGGTGTTTTCTAGACAGAGGTGGGGACGTGCAGTCAAGGCAGATGGAGTCAGCACCGGCATGCAGCTTCAGGCGGAGCCTGCTCCAGGCACCCTGTTTGCAAGCAGCTGAGACAAGCCTGGGAGGCCCCTGGGGCCACGCTGTGGAGGTGGTTGTCTGCCCTGCCAGGGCCATCGGCAGAGCTAGAGTTCCTGTTAGGGTGGAAGAGTAGGAGGCTTTTAATAAGTGAGTAGTGATTCACAGGGGTGTATTATCATTCTCTGTGCATACATTTCAGATTTTTTATAATAAAGAATCTAATCGAAGACAGTAGGACTAGTTTGTACGGCTGTGTGTCCCCACTTCTCCCCGGTGAACTTGACCCCATGTCAAGGCTAACCTGTTTGTCTCTGTCTAGTTCCTCCTCTCTGTGTGATTCCAGTCCATACATTGAAGAAGGAAATGCGAGAATTGGGCCTTGAAACAGACCTCAGGGCGTTTCATAAACTTAGGTTTGTGAAGGGAGAGAAGGATCTGTTTTTAGTGGGGAAAGCCATGGGTGACAAGGCCCAGTTAATGTAAACCAGTCATTACTTCTGGTTGAGTAGTTAATGCACCTGGATCGGGATTCAAGCCTTTCACGTGCTTATAGATTTACACTGCCTTCAAGATAGTCCTCAAGTCAGCTCCAACCCTGGGTGCTGAGGCCTGCTTCCTAATCATGGCAGTCCTCCAGTGTCCTTCCCTGAGAGCCACCTACTGAATGACCAGTCCCTCGAGTTTTCCAGCAGCCCCAGGGAATCTAACTCAGAGGTAGGCACTCACCCGCCAGTTGTGAGCCTGGAGCCTGACTCCTGGTGGCCTAGCCCCTGGCAGGAAGGCCCTCGCTTTCATAAGGCACACTTGTGGATGCAGTGTTCACGTTGGGGTTTGTAGGAGGTGCAGGGTTAAGACTTTTGCCTGCCTGAAATTTCTAAGCCAAGAAAGGAGGGCAAGAAAGTCAATGTGATGTAAGTAACTGATTGATAGAAAAGCAGTCTTCTTAAATTGCACTTCCAAATTATTTAAACTAATTAATCTTTGTGATTAAATGTTATCATTCAGGCCTGTTTGTCACAAATACTTAGATAGAGCTTTACTTGCATTTTTTAATTCCTAATTTAAATGAATACATTAGCCTTAATCTGTAGCTGATGAGTGCCTGGCAAACTGATGTAAAATTTCAGTAAAATTAAGCATATAATAAGTGGGAGTCTTGAAGAGGAAATAGTGACTTAGAATAGAGCCAGTTGCCCTAAGCTACTGTGGACTCTGGAGCAGTGAGTATCTGGACTTACGTAGACGCTGCTGGTCCTTGTAGTCACCGTGTTCTGATTGTGGCTTTGCAGGTGGAGGAAAACCAGCAGGGGACATCTGATGAAGCCCAGGCAGTCAGCTGCCGGGCTCCCTGGGGCCAGCCGGCTCAAGATTGCCGAGGCCTTCCCGGGTGCTGCAGGGACCAGGGGTTCACAAGGGCTGTTAGTAGGACTGGTCAGGGTGACGCCTCACTGAGAGCCATGGTGCGACCAAGCCGACAAAACTGCAGTGACTATGTGTCACCAGAGGAAGAGGTGGGCCCCTGGGAGTGGCTTGCCAGCACTTTAGTGCGCGATGTACGTGGACTTGAGAGCAGTTTCCAGGATGTTTGCCAGGTCTACGTAGCAGGGACTTTTGCTCTCTGTGTCTGGGCAGCTGGTACGGTCATATCTGGTGAAGCCTGCCTGCTGAGAGTCTCCGTCTCATTGGCATCAGCAGCAGTGGCGTGAACACAGGTGCCTTTAAAGCACCGAGTGTCCACTGCTCCAGGGTCCAGCTGTGGTGAACCCAGAAGGAACCCTTCCACTGCTCTCCTGTTCCCCTGCGACCTCTCCCCAGGGGCTGACTGATCTAGGTTCCACATGCCTCCTCTTTATGGGCTGATCTAAATAATGTGTTCCTTAAGGAGCAGCACACGTGGGGACATCAAGCAAGTCTTAGCATCTATAAAACTCTGCTCTTTCATATAGCAAAGAATGGTCCCTTGTCAGGAGCAGTCAGATCCTCATAAAAATAACAGAGCACCAGGCATCCCCAAGTGGCCCATGGGAAGCTGCACTTTATCAGCGTCAGGCCATGAGCAGGAAGCGTGGTGGGAAGGCCCCGAAGACCTGTGTGGAATCGGGTAAAATCTGACTCTTACTCATGAAGCCACTCCTGGTTTGCTCTTGGGTTTAGTTTTCTTTATTAGGAATTCTAAATTTCCCAAATATTAGCAACTGACTTGTAACAAGTAAAACAAACATAAATAAAGATCCTCCCCTCACACAGCCAGCCAGGAATCACTGTTTACAGCTCAGTGTGTACCAGCCTCCTTTGAACAAGAAGTTGTGTTCTTTACAAATGTTTTAGAAGCGGGTGGGGTACATGTAATTCTGCAGTTTTCATTTTTCCTTCAGATTAATAGATAGTAATCTAATTATCCATCAGAATCATCATATAAGAGTGTGGGTACCATTCTTTCATCACCTTCCCTTATATATGGACTTTTGGTGGGTTTTTTTTTTCAGTCAGCTGCCGGGCTCCCTGGGGCCAGCCGGCTCAAGATTGCCGAGGCCTTCCCGGGTGCTGCAGGGACCAGGGGTTCACAAGGGCTGTTAGTAGGACTGGTCAGGGTGACGCCTCACTGAGAGCCATGTGTGCGACCAAGCCGACAAAACTGCAGTGACTGTGTGTCACCAGAGGAAGAGGTGGGCCCCTGGGAGTGGCTTGCCAGCACTTTAGTGCGCGATGTACATGGACTTGAGAGCAGTTTCCAGGATGTTTGCCAGGTCTACGTAGCAGGGACTTTTGCTCTCTGTGTCTGGGCAGCTGGTACGGTCATATCTGGTGAAGCCTGCCTGCTGAGAGTCTCCGTCTCATTGGCATCAGCAGCAGTGGCGTGAACACAGGTGCCTTTAAAGCACCGAGTGTCCACTGCTCCAGGGTCCAGCTGTGGTGAACCCAGAAGGAACCCTTCCACTGCTCTCCTGTTCCCCTGCGACCTCTCCCCAGGGGCTGACTGATCTAGGTTCCACATGCCTCCTCTTTATGGGCTGATCTAAATAATGTGTTCCTTAAGGAGCAGCACACGTGGGGACATCAAGCAAGTCTTAGCATCTATAAAACTCTGCTCTTTCATATAGCAAAGAATGGTCCCTTGTCAGGAGCAGTCAGATCCTCATAAAAATAACAGAGCACCAGGCATCCCCAAGTGGCCCATGGGAAGCTGCACTTTATCAGCGTCAGGCCATGAGCAGGAAGCGTGGTGGGAAGGCCCCGAAGACCTGTGTGGAATCGGGTAAAATCTGACTCTTACTCATGAAGCCACTCCTGGTTTGCTCTTGGGTTTAGTTTTCTTTATTAGGAATTCTAAATTTCCCAAATATTAGCAACTGACTTGTAACAAGTAAAACAAACATAAATAAAGATCCTCCCCTCACACAGCCAGCCAGGAATCACTGTTTACAGCTCAGTGTGTACCAGCCTCCTTTGAACAAGAAGTTGTGTTCTTTACAAATGTTTTAGAAGCGGGTGGGGTACATGTAATTCTGCAGTTTTCATTTTTCCTTCAGATTAATAGATAGTAATCTAATTATCCATCAGAATCATCATATAAGAGTGTGGGTACCATTCTTTCATCACCTTCCCTTATATATGGACTTTTGGTGGGTTTTTTTTTTTGCTATATTAAATATTATTGTACATGAAAAACTTTTGCTTAAAAACAACATGAATCCAAGTGATAGGGAAAAACTGATAATGAAAAGTACCGATCCATTTAAATAAAGTCAGAAAATACTTGTAGCTAGTATTTCATGAGTTTAGGTTGAAAGAAAGAATATTGGACTTTTTCAGTATTTTTGAAATGTCAAATAGAGTCTAACTCCTTGGTACCATTTTTATAAACTGAATGTGCCTTAAACATGTATCCTAATGCCCCTTTGAACTGGCTTATCAGAGATAAGTATAAATAATGGAGCTATCTGGCATGTCATATTTGTTTACAAATTTTACTTCATGCATGAATTTTTCCCAGTAGCGGACTTGACTTTTTCTGGCCAGTGTTTGGTTAAGTTTTTATAATAGCCAAATAAAGTTACAGAAATACCCATTGAGAATAGTGGAATTTAAATTCACAGTTAGTGTTTAAATATTTCTTATGTGCTATATATATCAAAACCCTCTTTTAAACCTGCAAACATGTTTCTGCCTGGTTATTGACCTATGTAAGTGTTACGTCAGTAGCCTAACGGCTTCCCCAGCAGTTTAGCTGTGAAAGAAGCTGCTTGCGGTGCAGAAGGTACGGGAGGCTTGGGCTCATCCCTGGGTTGGAAGACCCTCTGGAGGAGCAGATGGCACCCCATGCTAGTGACCCTGACAGTTGCTTGCTGTGACAGCCAGGCCCTCAACTGTGGAGCATCGTTGGCACTTCCGCGAACGGTGACTTGGGGTACCTGTGTGCTGCGTTGGCTGAGATGAACTCGTTGCACCTTGAAGCACTGTCAGAGCAAAGAGGAGGAAGTAGCAGGCTTCAGGGCAGGCTAGAGTGGGTGATGCTTAAGTGCATCATCATGTAAACCCTCAACGTTTGGTTTTCCAGTTTTACTACACTTTGCAGCAGGCTCCCCAAAAGAAAGCATTTCTCTTCTCCCAAATTACTGAAAGCCTGAATCAGCTTAGGAACAACAGGAAGGTTAGAAGCAGATCTCCCCCAAAGTCTCAACTGATGATGCATCTGGGTAGAATTTGGCCTATTAACCTCTGCAGTCAAATAAGAACAAATGAAAAAACTCTTAACTTTGTTGGGAATTTGCTGGTTTGCGGTTCAGTTTATTGTAGAATTGTTAATCTCATCTCATCAGAGCAGAGGGGGCATGTAAATACCCTGTTTCATGAGTGCCTAATTTTCTTCATTAAAATATACCCCGTGTTCACGTTAGACGCACACTAGCTTCAGCTGCTGCTTCATGGTTTTTTCCTCCAGATTGACCCAGTATCTCTAATTTCAGAAGGGGGCCGTTTCCTTTAAGGCGTCCTGGAAGATTCTGCACAGCCTGTGCCATGGCCGTGGTTGACAGAGCACCTGATCTTGGTGGGGGGGCAGGGGCCATGGGGAAGTGCCCAGGAGTTGGAAACTTTCTCCTTCATGTTTGCTGTATTTATTTAGCCTATAATTGAACACACAGTCATTTTGCTGTGCTGCAGATTGCCTACGTGGGAGTCAAGATGCATATTTAATGCCTGATTTAAAAAGAAAAATAGATGCAGTGACATGTGGGCAATTTTAGTAAAGTGTGTTCCATGTAAATTCAAGTAAAGGTCTGGGAGAAACTGGTTTTTCTCTTTCTTAGTGAAGATGTGATGTCTCACAGCAGGAGTTGTTGTAGATCCATATTTATTAAGTCGTGAGTAGTTTTTCCGCCCGCCCCTGCCCCCCCCCCCACACTTTTAATGACAAATTCAAATGGCAGCAAAGGAAAGAATCCCCCCTACCCCACCACCACCACCACAACTCTCTGGAACACACCCCTTCCTTCAGCCTTTATCCTTCTCTAATAAAAAGCCCCAAAAGGCTTTGTCTCAAAGGGAAAACGTGTGTCTTAGTTACTGGAGGAGCTTGCTCTCTGGATTCTTGCCTGTGAGGCAGGGTGAGAACAGAAGCAGTCGCGATTAGTGCTCTGTGCATCAGCCACGGTGAGGAGCGGGGGGCTGACTTAGGGGGCATGCGCCCCCACCTCATGGGAAGGTGGGAGGTGAAGTGCGCCCTGGCCAGCTTGCAGGCAGGCTCTCCGTGGGACCCCTAGGGACCCCTAGAAGCCCCGATGGAACGGTTCCTGAAGCGCACATACTTTCTTACAGTAAGCAAGCGCATTGTGTGCCTCCTGTTGGCTTGTATTTTCCTGACCCTTAACTTTTAGAGTTGGTGGTGAGCGACACCCCAAGCATTAGGTCCCCCGCGGGGCTCCATGCCCCAGTGTGTGGAGCACGGTTTCTCTCCAGCTCAAGTTCTTGTGGGAATGCGCTCAGTTCTCGCCATTTTTATTGCCAGAAAGACTTCCAGTTACAAGCCAAATCCTATAGAAGCGGGTGTCTTTTCTAAGGAAAAGCCCTGGACTTCGTGTGAGTGCTGCCAGGTGAGCCGCAGAGCATTTGGAGTGTCAGGTTCCACTTAGAACGGAGGCGGAGGAAACAGTGAGTTCAGGCTGGCCGCGTGTTCACCGGATGCTGCTTCCTTAAAAGAAAGCAGCTATGGCTTTTCATTTGAGATTCAGGGGAATTAAGAAGTGAAGACTATCACTGAGTACCTGGCCATCAGTGTGGCTTTTGTAGCGTTTGGTGCTCCAGATATTCATGACCTCCTAGTGTTCCTTTCATTCCAAGACGGTCCTTTGTCCTTTTCCCAGCTTGTAGCTGACACCAAATGTCCCCACTTTAATTTCTTCCAGCCCAAGACATCTCCACTACCTTCTTGAAGGTCAAAGCATTTGCTGCTTTCTTTCTTTCTTTTTTTTTTTTTGGTCTTTTTATCTCTTTCCAAGTAACTCTGAGTTTACTTTTCATAAAGATCCACACAACTGCACATTCTTAACCAGATCAGGGTTTTTCATTCCAAATAAATGATTCCGCTAATCTTGCCACTTATCCTCTTCAGTGGTCAAATTCATATTTCTTTTGACCATTTTTAAACCATCAGCCAAAATAAAATATGTGATAAATGAAGTTTAGTGTGTTAAGGTTAAGGGATGTGAGTTACTTTATCTCCATTAATCTTTTTAACTGACATTTTAAGCACTTTTACTTTTCTTTTTTTATCCAAGCTGACAGTAAAACTTGAAAACCGTTTACCAGTATTGCTATCTTTTTCTTCCTTTGAAACCTGAGAATTGAATAGGACTATGCAGATGAATAACAGAAAACTGGCTTGTGAATTCTGTGCTCCAGCAGTTGTAGCTGTTCCTCACTAGTGAGTTGGAAATTTCATAGTAATTTAAGAAATGTATGTCCTGTTACCTGCTTTCAAGAACTGAGCTGACGTTCTACAGTGGAAGTTGATGGAACCTAAATAGATGGCTTGTTTTAAGTGAAAGAGTAGATTATAGATGTCCTTCTCTATGTTTCCTATAAACAAGCTAAGTTGGGAGAGAATGCTGGTGTTTGCCTTTCGCTTTTGCTGTTAGGATAACATGAAGAGGGGTATGTATACCTCTTGTGAATATTTCTGTGTGATCGGAAGAAATGCTAAAGAATAGACCTTTAAAGTAGAAATATAAGGCAATAAATATTTTAGCTGCAAAATCAATAATAAAATGGAGGTAACAGTTATTAGTAATTTAATTAAGTCCATATCATGTGTAACATTACTGTCAGCGGCCAAGGTATAGATGCTTGCACTTATTGAAATGTAACGCTCATATACCATTTGGAAACAAGATGACATGTAAAGAGCAATAAAAAAATGAAATATTCTAGGTCTCCAATCTGCTTCTGAATAAATGAGATGTGCTCTAGAGCAGGAGAGAAAACAGCAGAGAGTTGTCGGAGGAATTATATGAAGATAATGGAGAGTTTATATATATTTTCTTTATTGATCATTCATGGAACTTGGGGCTTTCTAGCTAGATTGACAACTGAGTTATTTGCCCATCCCTGGTGACTGACAACGAGTAATGGAAAGGCTTTTACCATGATATAACAGCACAGAATATTTCCTAATTTACTACTGTAGTTCTCATCAAAAGTACCCCGGCAAAAACACTAGATTTATCACTTCAATTACTGGAATTTCACATTTGGTTTAAGGAGACATGTTTCTGTAATGTGACAGGCTTTACAGATCCTGAACTTCTTCAGATGTTGGAGCTATCAGGGTAATTGGAGAGTGATGTAAAGAAAAGCAGTTGTTATAGTTTTATAACTTTTAATGGTGTCTGCTGGCAAGAAATAAAACAGACCATAAACTGTTGATCTTGGCTATGTGTATTTTAAAAAGCTATTTTTTTAAATCAAAATTAAAGTTTTATTTTTAATCTGAAAACAGGAACTGCATTTAAACCATTGTAATATTATAGGGTTTTTTTTGGTATTATGAAAGTAAATATATAATATATAAGTAAATATATAATAGTACAGGTGTTTTGGTATTACAATTTTGAGTAGTGCCAGAAACCTCATGTACGGACAAATACTAGAAGTCACATATTTATAAGTGTTTAAGTGGTGAATGTTTATTTGCTTTGACATACAGACCTAGATACCTGCTCTGAGTCAAAAACTTATTTTTTCCTGGCTCACCTACTTGATACCTGGAATCTTGGTTTTCTCATCTCCTTATTTGGGACTAATTTTTTTTTTTTTAAATTTCAACTATAGTTGATTTATAGGGTTGTGTCAGTTTCTGGTATAAGGAACTAATGTCTAACTTCTGAAAATTAGTTACTTAAATACGTGGTAACAACTACATGTTATTTTGAACTCACTTAAATCTGTGTATTTCAACGTATTTCAGTATGAGAGTCATCACAGTTTTCACTACTGCTCCTGTTATGAATGCTACTGCTATATAATGAGCTTCCACTGCTGTATAGTGAGGGTACATTTCAGAGGCAAGATACTGTACTGGTGCCATATTGAACTGAAGTGTCTGAGTTCTGATTCATATCTGGGATGACTTTTCTTACGTGGCAGGTGAGGTTTAATGCGTGGTAAAATTAATAATATTGTACTGTAGTAATTTCCAGCCTGTCCCACCAAAGATAAGGAATTTAGGTTATTGGTAATAGTTAAAGTTCAACCAAATCTGTTATAATTGTGAGTAGTTTTCATCTTGTGAATTTCCTCTTGATCCATTTATAGTAAAATTACATTTTTCTCTTCTTTTTCTGCCATAGAATGGCATCAACTTTATTTTACCTTGGCATTTTTTATCTATTGCCACTACTATTAATACCCTGTATTTTATCGAGCGTGTCAGCATAGTTGAATAGAGAGAAGGAGCAGTGGTGTTTGTTATCATGAAGGCCATGAAGGGTTTTATTCTAGCTTATCCATTCATTCACTGGCTCCCAGGCAGAGCGCCCCTCTCCAACATATTTACCACCTAGAGACTTTGGGACTCCACAGTAATCCTAATATAAAACTGAAGGGTAGTAGGGATCAATTCGTTTAGTGTTGTTTTTTTTTCACAAGTATTTGCTGAACATCTGCTATGTTTTAGGTACAGAAAGTGTATAGCTCTGTCTGAAATTTTGGTAAAATAATATGTAAGTAATTTAAGAGTGCTAATTAAGAGAAATAATAGCAAGCAGTTATAAAGGACTTTGCAGTTGGCAAAATACTTTTCAGTTACAGACTCATTCAGTTAAATGAATGTAATCACTTCACCTCATACACCAGGTGGAAGGATGCTTTGTGGCCTTGCAGGAGATTAGTGTCTCAGCTTTTTAAGCCTTAATATTAAAAATTCATGTACTGTATGTCAACTGACAGGGGAGTTGGAAAGTTATTTTCCCATTCCACATGACCCTGCTTTGTAGAAATATTAGAATGTAAAATAAATATAAAATATCCACTTATTTTAGGGAGGGAGAAACAAAGATGGTAAAGCCAAAGTTTTCTTTCTTTCTGTGGAGTAGCTAGCATGCTAGTTCTGTTCAACAACTACTCAGTATCAGCCATTCTCCAAGGTGGCTGCATGATGCTTGATGAAATCCAGTTGGTACCTAATACTTGATTTTAGAAGAACTGGATAGCTCCACGGCCAGACTGTTAGCAAATGCTCCAGGGCACCCTTCAACATCCATCTGAAATTAGGTCACTTTTCCCCCTCCATCATTCCCTCTGGTCCACGAGGCCGCCACCTCTCACCAGTGGCCTCCCAGTCACTCTTCCTGCAGCCCCCTTCCTCTGTCACCGTCGGTGTTCAGTAGGGCGAGCCATCCTCAAGCCAGCACTGCCGGGAGAATCCTCTGGTGGAGGAGGTGTGCCGCACAGGTGGCTAGTAGCAACCACCACTGCACGTGGCTTCTGAGCACTTAAAATGAGACTAGTGCCGCCTAGGACTTCTCTAATTTTTTTATTTTCATTTAAAGTTTAATTAATTGTAATTAGCCACTAGTGGCTAGGGGCTATCACATGAACAGTACAGTCCTGAAACATAAGTCAACTCACATTTCTCTCCTGCTCAAAACCCTCCATGGCATACCTTTGCAGTCACAGTTAAAACCAAATTTTTACAGTCAATATCATGGCTCCTAAGCTAGAAGTTGACTTAAGTTGAACTCAGGAATAAATGCACAGCCTTAAATCCTTTTTTTAATGAAAAAAGAAAAGGTATAAATGTAAGTTAAATTATTTAGAACAATTCCAAATGTTATAACAAAAAATGAGTAATAATTGAATAAAAGCAGTAGTAAGTAACCTGCTAAGTCGCTTCAGTCGTGTCCGACTCTGTGTGACCCCATAGATGGCAGTCCATTAGGCTCCCTCGTCCCTGGGATTCTCGAGGCAAGAACACTGGAGTGGGTTGCCATTTCCTTCTCCAGTAAGTAACCTAGGAAAACATAAATGAATAAATCAAGATAAGTCAGGTAAAAGTCAGGCAAACCTGAAAAACCAAGAAAAAATCTATTTAACAATTGATCAAAAAGACAATGCCTTAAAGAAAATAAGCTATATTATAATGTATAGTTAACAGACTTTGAAAGTGCCAACAGATGGTATAAGAATAAATTGAGACATTTATTTTTTTTAATTTTCTAGACAGTTTTATAACATGGGCATTATAGGTTTTGCAAGTTTGAAGACTTAGTAAACTTTTGAGTCCACAGTCTTGGACAACACACTCATGTCTTAGCCCTGTTCAGCATTCAGCATCTCTTTCTCAATTACTGGTTTCATTAACCACTCTTAGAATACAGACCTGAACGTCCTCTATAAAACACAGTAACTAAAATAACCATAATCCATTCATAGACATTTGACAGTCTTTAGAGTATTAGAAAATCCCTCAAGTACATCATAGATTATGTCAAACAATTATCTCAAAGAATGACAAAAGGGAGCATTTCATGCAAAATTATTTTCTAATGAATAAAAATTGAACAAAATAAATAGATTGTGTTTTTTGGGTGTTTGTATATTTCTTATCCCACAAAAATTGAAGTAGCTTACATAAAATATATAAATACACAGAATATATAAAGTAAAATTCAATAATATAAAATAAAGATAAAACTTTTGTAAAGATAAGAAACCCAGTCAGGGGTGAGACAGTGACTTCCTTCACGTAGTATAAACTACCAAGATGACTCAAAATATGAAACACTTCCCCTTGAAATCAAGAACAAAAGAAGGTTGTAATCGACCACTCCTTACTTAACTAGCTCTGGAAGTTCTGGTTAATAAAAAAATAATAAAATTAAAACTAAACTAAGTAGATGTACCTATTGGAAAGGGGGAAAGTTTTGATTTTGCTCATATGTTTTTCTATGCCTAGAAAGTCCTGTGAGACTTTTAAAACTATGAGATTCATAGCTCAGTGAAATGGCTGAAAACAAGATTAATATACAAAAATGAGGAACCTTCCTATACTGTAACTATAGCCTATTAGAAAGATACTAGAGGAATAATCCTATTCACAATTCTGAGACACACTAAAAATAATGGAGAACATTGTTATTTGAGAAACAAGGAGTTAATTTCTAAGCCTAGAAGATGAATTGAAATGTTTGGTGTTTCTTAACAGGAAGTCAACAGTTCTTTCTGATCTCATTTATATTAATAGTTGTAATCCTAATAAATGCTGAGCAGCAGAACTAAAGTTATGAGATAACACAAGCAAAGTCACAACAATTAAAACAGTGATTGAGGATGGAGGTTAGCATTTGCTGTGACCATCATATCATGATCCCCGTGCCCCAGACACCAAGCCCAGAGGCCTGAGAAATTCACCTTATTTAACCCTCACACCAGCCATAAGAGTAGATACCACCTTCTTTTAAGATGAGAAAACTGAGCTTTGTTTAAGACAAAGCCAAGATTCAAAGCTACATACATCTGACTCCAAAGCTCTAAGAAAGTGTAAGAAAGCAAGAGATCAAATAGATTAATCAAAAACTGAATCTATTATATGTAATCAGTTAATATGTATGTATTTCTGTGTGTGTAGACATTCTTGGAGGACTCAAATCACTGTAGAAGGGATATGTTATTTAGTAGTTAATACATTGTGTGACTTACCAGGATATCAGATAACCAGTTTAGAATTTTATTGGATATAGCTTACAAAGATAAATGTTGATGCACTAAAGAGTTAAATATGATACAAATAAAGTCATAAAAGTTTATACAGAACTAGAATTGAACAGATAGCAAAGTCTTAATAAAATGTTCCCAGAATTTTAGCAAATAAAGGAAAAAAACAGAGGAACAGATTGATAGATTTAGCTATTTGATAAACTAAATTTTTTATGTCTAAAGTTCCCAAAAGAAAAGGGCAACTAGAGGACTAAGAAAAAATCTTTTCATCAAATAACACATTAAAGTTTTATATCTCTTTATATAAAGAGCTCATGCAAATCAATAGAAAAAACACTGCCAACTCAATAAATAGGTAGGCAAAAAAGATCATAGATCAATCATGAAGTAGAAGGTGAAACTTATAAACAAACATCAAGAAAGGTGTTTGCCATTCCTCATAATTGAACAGTTCCAAAGTTCTATTTTAAAAGAAAACAACCATTATATGCCATTTCTCTATCAAAATAGTAGAAGAAAAACACAATTTAGTGTAATGTACATCTACTGCAGGTAAGAGATCAGTTGGTTCTGATTTTTTAGATGATAACTTGATGATATGAAGCAAGTGCCCTAAAATTCTTCTTATCCTTTGATGTAAGAAAGGGGGGTGCTTGGAAAGAGGGAGGGAAATATTCCCACAGTGCATTTGTCAAATGTAGCCTAAACGTCAGGGTGCGTGACCCTCCTGCAGTCGTCTTGGGGTCTGTAGCACAGGGCAGTTTGTAACACTGCTCTGGAGTCGAACAGACCATGGTTCATATTCTGCATGTATCATTACCAGCTCCATGGCCCAGGGAAGCCTCCTAATCCATCTAAACTTGAATGTACTCATCTGTCAGATGGGGTAATTCTTGATGTGCCACCTGTGAGCATGGGAATAAAATAATGCATGTAAAAGTTAGCATACATTGTATAATGAGCCTTGAATTAACTATTCGTTTTCTATCATTAATTATTATAATTAAGAGATATTATGATCATCAGATACTCTACTTTTAATTATAATTAATAATAGCTTATAACATAATTAATAATGCATCTTATAGGTATAATTAATAATGAATGGTAACAGATTTTAATAACCCCTTGTCTAGTAATTGAAAGAACGAAAACATTGAAGTAAATCAACTGGATTCTTGGGGTCCGGCTCTTCAGAGCCATCTCTGGCTTCAAACTCTGACAGCTAGCTGCCTGCGTGCTCCAGTCTTACCTTCTTCCTCCCAGAGCCATCAGAAGTCAACTTTCTCAGGTTAATAATCACTTCCAGTTTGAAGCTTTCTGCAATGGGTGAGATTCCCAGGTGCTCCAACCAAGGAGTCCTTGTTAGGAAATGTCAGCAGCTGCTTTAGCTCCCCGAGCACCTGTGAATACAGGTGTTGTGGTCGAGTGGTTCTCAGTCTCCACTCTAAGTAGAACCTCCTTCCACATGGGAAACCATGGGTCACCTCGTGCAGCTCACTGCATGCGCTGCTGTTGCAGTGGGATTCCTTCCAGCCATAGGCACTGTGTGTTGATGGCTGGCTGTGGTCAGTCGGCAGCATGCATGGAGCACCTGTGTGCTCAGTTGTTCAGTCAGTTTCCTTCGTGGTCTGGGTTTGGGAAAGAACAAGAAAAAAGTGGGGAGGGGGAGTAGAAATCCCAAACCTTCCCTCAAAATTTATTCTGGAACCTGGAACTTAAGACTGTTAGCCAAAATGCAGTCCATTCTGTAACAGAAGGTATGAATTTATTATTAAGTTTGAAACTAAAGTTTTGTTTGTGGAGTTTACTGAGTTTGTTACCTTGAAGAAGTTAAACCCCTTGGAGGTGCTTTATGTTTAAATTGTGTTTTCGGGAACTGCTTTTGGAGCCTCTGATTCAGGTCCATACTTGGACCTGAAACAAGTATGCTGGATTCGGGTGCGTTTTGAAGCTCTGCTAGTTTAATTGACAGAACCGAGAACTTGAGTGGAAGCATTTGGGAAGAATTCCATTAGTGATGACCGATTTACTTGCAGTTAGCGTCCCTTCATTATCTGCATCTCTTCATGAATTTATCATGTTTTTATACCTCTCATCGCACCCCATTGAAAACTTACCTAAAGGATGCAGAAAGAAATGTAGTTATTTCGTCTTTGTGCAGTCCCAGTTATGAGACAGTGTGAGGTAGGGCTCCAAGATGATGCCTCGGCAGGAGCCAGCACTTGCGACCTGTTTGTGAACCATGTTCATTTTCACATGTGCCACCTCATCCTCATTTTGCTGTTTATTAAACTTTCAGATTAGTAATTCTAAAGCTTTAGTTTAAAGGGTGAAAATTTAAAGCTCTGTAATCATGTGTATTTTTAAAGGAGCTATCTCAGATAATTTCACTCTGTAGGCATGTACTGTGGCAGATGTTTGCAAATCTTGGTTTAAAACTGATTGAAATATTTTAAGAAAACTGAAATAATGTCAGTGGTAAAATTTATTTTGCCAAGTGCAGATGTAAGGCATCAAGTTCTCAGACTGATGGCAGAATTAACAAAAAACACCATCTGGTTCAATAATTATCTGAAAATACCCATATTCTTGGATTTGTTTAATACCACTTATTTCCCAGCTTTATTTTATCTGGGTTTGCACACCAACCAGACTAGGTTGTACAAAATGGAGACTATTTCCATCTGATCATTTTTAAAAATGTGTGTTTGCATGAATAATGAATCTTTGAATTGTTACTAAACAAGCAAATTATTTGCGTATGTGTCACATCGGTTATCAAGTTTGCACATGTGACAGCTTCAACAGCCGTCACGTAAAACGCATAAAGCTTGTAACCATATGTTTTTGCTTGACAAAAAGCTAAAACTCAAGATCAATTTTCAATATGGAATGCACAAATTAACACTTTAAAATGCACCACAATATGTACAGCTTGGCAAAATTTGCAGAAATAGCACGTCTCTAGATATTAACTGATATCTTTGGATTCGACCTTAAGGTATTCAATCATTTTGATTAAAAGACTGATTTCTCATAAAACCACAGTCTGTTGGAGGCGCAAAGCCAATGACATTTGAGCATTCATATATTTTCATAAACTTTGAACAATGTCAGTGAGACACCTCTTCAATCTTGGCCACACAACAGCAGGGTATTCAATCTTTCTTTAGCTTAAGACAGAAAATTTGAATATCAGCACAGGGTTATAAATGGGGCGGCCCGTGTGGCGTGCTCTGTGTGGGCCGCGAGGGGCAGCCTGTGGCGGACCCGCGCAGGTCCTCTGCACCCCTGACCGCTGGTCGGCCTGCCTTTCCTGCCCTTGCCCCTCCCGTCCCTCCAGAGGCGCTCTGAGAGGGCTTTGAGCTTGATTTCCTGAAACAGCTCCTTTGGAGATTTTCTCTGGGGCCGGGATGGGTGGGGATTTTAAAATGGCTTCTCCTGCTCTCAAACATGGTTTGTGATAATTACTGGAAGTGCTGTGGTGATACAGACTCCGCGATATTTCTTCGGTAACTTTTCCATCTTTTGAACGCAGCGATCACTCATTATGCCGCCAAGGACACCTGTTCCCCTTTAGCATCCTGAATGGGGTCTTCATGAAAACTAGGTGCTCTTCCAAGTGCTCCCTTTGTTTGGCCGTGCTGCTCAGCGCAGGCTGATTATCCTGTGTGGTAGGTGAGACGGCTGAGGTTCTCGGTCTGTTGCAGATGGCACAGCCTTGGTGCACTACGGCCGCTTCAGAGGGCATGGCTCTGCTTTAGTGCTGCCTCACTAGCAGCTTGGGCCAAACCAGACAGGCCGCAGGGGCGGGGAGCAGCTCTGTCGCCCAAACAGAAAACGCGACAACATTCTGTTCAGTAAAGAGACAACGAAGGCACATTTTAGTCTGTTGTAACATGTGACAGATGTCGAAAATGTAGGCTACCTGCTCCAGTTTTCTTGGGCTTCCCTGGTGGCTCACACAGTAAAGAACCCTCCGGCGGTGTGGGAGACCTGGGTTTGAACCCTGGGTCAGGAAGATCCCCTGGAGGAGGAAGAACAGCTACCCACTCCAGGATCCTCGCCTGGAGAATCACGGACAGAGGAGCCTGGCGGGCTACAGTCCATGGGCTTGCAAAGAGTTGGACACCACTGTGTGACTAACACTCTCACTTGGAGAAGGGAATGGTTACCCACTCCAGAATCCTTGCCTGGAGAATCCCACAGACAGAGGAGCCTGGCAGGCTATATTGTTCATGGGGTCACAAACAGTCCAGACACGACTGAGGACTAACAGACACACTAATTTGGGGGTTTCTCTGGTGGCTCAAAAAGTAAAGAATCCGCCTGCAGGGCGGGAGAGCTGGGTTCGATCCCTGGGTGGGGAAGACGCCCTGGAGGAGGGCCTGGCAGCCCATGCAGAGTAACAGCTGCCTGAGTAGGGCTGTGTGCCTCCACGGGGTCGAGAAGGAGCGGACTGCTCAGGCGGGGGCGTGGGGGGGCACCCTGGCCTTCCCAGGGAGGGAGCCCAGCCGTGCTGCCCCCTCAGGGCGCTGGGGTCTGCGTGTGCCAAGGACTAGGTGAGTGGCTGGTGAGAAGGCCTATGCACCAGGAAAGAGCTCTGCGTGCTCCTCACAGGAATCCCAGGGGCACATTTCAGTTCAAGAATTCGTCTTTGGTCCTTTGTGTGGGCTGGCTGGAGGGAGCAAGCGTACAATTAGGAGTGTAGTTTATGGGACAATGTGGCCCAAGGTTGTAACCATGGAGACAGAGGAGATGCCTTTTATTATCTATTTATTTATTGCTTTTGTTTATTATTGTACCTAAGACATAATAACATCCCTCAGACACAGTGTATCATAATGTTTTGGACTGCCTGGCTAACTTCTTTTTAAACCGGCCCCAAAGCAGTGACGTGTCCGTTCGGCTGTGGCGGGCAGCAGATGTCAGTACCCACCTGATTACAATCTTGGGTCTGCTCTTGCTGCACGAGGGGGGTGCACGGTGCCTGTCACCATTTGTCAACTGTTCCTTCTCACCGCTCACATTTCACGCTGTCCTGAGGACGGGGTCGGGAACACGCCTGCTGCCTTCATTCAGATACTGTGTGTGCTCGTACATGCGGGGCATCTGCATGTGTACTGGGAGTGTGTGTGAACGTGTGTGTGTCCGTCCTTTGTGTTTTCAGCATCTCTCTGTTCTGTGCCTGTGTTTTCCTGTTTCAGCATGTGTTTTTTTGCCCATTTCTGGAAAGTCCAGGTAGCGCTAGTGGTAAAGATTCTGCCTGCCAGTACAGGAGACTCAAGAGGCCGGGGCTCAATCCCCTGGGTCGAGAAGATCCCCTGGAGGAGGGCATGGCAACCCACTCCAGTATCCTTACCTGGAAAATCCCGTGGACAGAGGAGCCTGGCGGGCTACAGTCCATAGGGTCACACAGAGTCAGACACAGCTGAGCATGCACACACAGTCTATGATTTGTTACATTTTTCTGTGAACAGTTGTCAGATACTTTAAAATGTCACAGAGCTACAATTGTCCTAATGAAAAATAGATTCAAATTCAAAGTACACAGAATATCAACAGTTAAGGATGAATTCTTGCCACAACGCCTGCTTCAGAAACAGGAAGAGCCTGTGTAGTGCGCAGGTCAAGTCATGAGGAGATGCATAGAAAGTACATAGTGTCAATGTAAACAAACGGCCACAGTGAAATGCTGAAAGTTCTTATAAAAATGTGTGTCACATGAAGAGTTATACACAGCAACCATTTCTGAGGGAGGAGTTAATCCTGAAAGTAACGTGACCTTTGGGGGGCATGGTCACGGATGAAAAAGCCATCTGAACATGAGTATGCCAAGTTCATCAGTGTACCTGAATTGTGAACATCTGAGTTGGAAATGTAATGGTTTTAACCGTGACTCCTTCGGATTTAATAGTATTATATATGATTATCATACATTATTATCTAAAGGATTGAGATTATATCTCCACAAATCACACTGTGGATTAAATTAAAGCTTTCACAGATTCTGTTGGAAATGTAATTGGGAATTATCTGTGTAATTCGGGTTGCTTTCTAAGTGTGAATTATTAAAAATATGAATTGTTAGCTTGGCATTTAGAATATATGCCACATCTCCCTAACTTCTGTAGCTGGGTGAGATATTGAGAGGAAATGCTTTAGAAACAGATTCGAGTCTGCACGCCTTCACATATGTGTCCTTCTGGCTGGGAGATGAGCCTGATGGCAGGTGAGCGGTGCAGTGAGTGCAAGCCGGGAGCTCTCGCGGGAGTCGCAGCCCCAGAGGAGAGTCTGTGCGGAGGACCCCTGGGCCTGCCTTCCACGGGTGGGGAGCTGGGCTAGACCCTGTCAGGAGACGCCATGGGGATGGCAGGGACAGCCTGTGAGCCCGGCAGACCTGAGCCCGCCCTCTCCTCCATGCTGTCCTTCCGTGTGCGCCCCAGGAGGGGTGCTCCCCTACTCACGAAGCCACAGGGACGCGTCTTCTCTTTAGCAATTTGCCATCGTTAATAAACACTCATTAATTCAAGGTCAACTTAACCTTCTAGAACCAGGGGTTTGCTGCCCTGAAAGCTGTCATTCCTTCATACAAATAGCAGTTCATTCTGCTGCAAGGCCCAGCCCGTGTCCTAACACCACAGATTGTAAGTCTCATATATCACCTGTTAAGGGCCAGCTTGGACCAATTAATAAAGGAAGTTCAGCTTTCCATGCTATTAAATAATGTAGTGGTCATTATTTTTAAAAATAGCTTTAAGTAATATGAAAACAATCATCATATTTAATTGTGCAGAGAAGTAATAAAATCAGTGGATTCTAAAATTTTCTATTCTTTAATTTTTGCATAAACTAATCTTACTGAGTCAGACACAGCTGAGCATGCACACACAGTCTATGATTTGTTACATTTTTCTGTGAACAGTTGTCAGATACTTTAAAATGTCACAGAGCTACAATTGTCCTAATGAAAAATAGATTCAAATTCAAAGTACACAGAATATCAACAGTTAAGGATGAATTCTTGCCACAACGCCTGCTTCAGAAACAGGAAGAGCCTGTGTAGTGCGCAGGTCAAGTCATGAGGAGATGCATAGAAAGTACATAGTGTCAATGTAAACAAACGGCCACAGTGAAATGCTGAAAGTTCTTATAAAAATGTGTGTCACATGAAGAGTTATACACAGCAACCATTTCTGAGGGAGGAGTTAATCCTGAAAGTAACGTGACCTTTGGGGGGCATGGTCACGGATGAAAAAGCCATCTGAACATGAGTATGCCAAGTTCATCAGTGTACCTGAATTGTGAACATCTGAGTTGGAAATGTAATGGTTTTAACCGTGAGCTCCTTCGGATTTAATAGTATTATATATGATTATCATACATTATTATCTAAAGGATTGAGATTATATCTCCACAAATCACACTGTGGATTAAATTAAAGCTTTCACAGATTCTGTTGGAAATGTAATTGGGAATTATCTGTGTAATTCGGGTTGCTTTCTAAGTGTGAATTATTAAAAATATGAATTGTTAGCTTGGCATTTAGAATATATGCCACATCTCCCTAACTTCTGTAGCTGGGTGAGATATTGAGAGGAAATGCTTTAGAAACAGATTCGAGTCTGCACGCCTTCACATATGTGTCCTTCTGGCTGGGAGATGAGCCTGATGGCAGGTGAGCGGTGCAGTGAGTGCAAGCCGGGAGCTCTCGCGGGAGTCGCAGCCCCAGAGGAGAGTCTGTGCGGAGGACCCCTGGGCCTGCCTTCCACGGGTGGGGAGCTGGGCTAGACCCTGTCAGGAGACGCCATGGGGATGGCAGGGACAGCCTGTGAGCCCGGCAGACCTGAGCCCGCCCTCTCCTCCATGCTGTCCTTCCGTGTGCGCCCCAGGAGGGGTGCTCCCCTACTCACGAAGCCACAGGGACGCGTCTTCTCTTTAGCAATTTGCCATCGTTAATAAACACTCATTAATTCAAGGTCAACTTAACCTTCTAGAACCAGGGGTTTGCTGCCCTGAAAGCTGTCATTCCTTCATACAAATAGCAGTTCATTCTGCTGCAAGGCCCAGCCCGTGTCCTAACACCACAGATTGTAAGTCTCATATATCACCTGTTAAGGGCCAGCTTGGACCAATTAATAAAGGAAGTTCAGCTTTCCATGCTATTAAATAATGTAGTGGTCATTATTTTTAAAAATAGCTTTAAGTAATATGAAAACAATCATCATATTTAATTGTGCAGAGAAGTAATAAAATCAGTGGATTCTAAAATTTTCTATTCTTTAATTTTTGCATAAACTAATCTTACAATGGTTCCATACTTTTCCTTACCTGTTTCCCATAAAATAAAAAATAGTTCAAAAAAAAATTTCTAAGGACATTGATAGTCTTTAGAATGTGGAGAAAATTGATCAAAATATTAATTAGACTTTTGTTTTGCTAGTTTGCATCAGACAGATGGAGTTGTGATCTTTAACAACACCATGACTTATGAAACTGCTTGTGTACTAAAATGCCATTATTAACACAACAGTGGTTTTCAGCAGTTGGTAATTATTGGCATAATTAAACATTTATCAAGAAATGAGTATTTATCATTCATTAAACTTTCATTAAAAATCCATCTTAGCACAGGCTGGATTAGCCAGTGATTTTCAGTGATAACTTCTTAACTTCTGGCAGGAATCTAAAATGTTTTCATAATAACCGAAGTTGTACACAAGGTAACATGCCAGGAATGGTGGGCATATTCTTTAGGGTTTACAGCATTTGGCGCTTTCTAGCAGCCTATCTAGTGAAACATGTTACCCTTGGCAAAGAAAAGTCAGTGGTAAGCAAGAGATGTAATGATACTTACATAGTTTAAGCTCCCCCAAACATGGAGTGTTTACATATTTTAGGACGTGAACGTTTCTATTGGACACAGAAGCCAGAGAGGAGGTCAGAGCCACACGAATGCCCCAGCGTGAGAGTCAGGCCAGACGGGCAGGTCACCTTCCCACCCACGCCACTTTCTGGGGCTGTCTTGTCGAACCAGGGCTTTTGACACACAGCACACGTCACATGTGTACAGTCGGGGGTCGTGTGCAGGTTTGCTGACTTATTTAGACCACCTGCTCATTCCCAGAACTGGCAATAAGGAAATGGATGGTCCAGAATCTGATGGACAGAGGACTGCCTCTGATGGTTGCTGTCAGCTCCTTTCTTCTAACTGGACACGTTTTCCCCTGTTAATGTGGACTGCTGCCACCGGTTCTCCAGAGAACCAAGCTTTTGTTTTGTTCAGGAGGTGAAATCTGATCGCATACTAACTGCAGCCTTCCACCCTTCTCTCGTCTCCTCTCACCATTAAAACAGGTGTTGGTGTCCCAGCCTGGGGTTTACACAGTCTCAGATTGACCCCAGACACTAACCGGAAAGCTTCACATGTGCTTAACGTGCAGGGCATCCTCCTGAGACTCTACGCCCGGGAGGACGATGGTGGTGGATAACTGAGAGCACTCAGAAAGCCTCCTCACATACAGGATAGGGCCTCGGATCTTATTCGATATTCAGCAACTTTGTTTTCTCTTGGGCAAAAAATTTACTGTATCAGTGCTTTTATGTCACAAGAATGAATTGAATTGGTACCCTTTAGTGCAAACAACAATAGACAGAGTGGTAACCCAGTGGAAAACAAATAGACACCCCGTCCCTTTTGGGGATTCAGAGAGGTTCAGAAAGATGGAGCTGACGGTGGAGAGGTGGCAGATAAAAAGAGGCCAAAGCAGGAAGGAATCCGGCGGTCATTTATTACCATGCCATCTTCATAGTGTTTGCTGAACCAAGGTGGAGAGTAATGATTCAGACAAATGACGTTAATCATAATAGCTGGCCCTTTGGCAAAAATGGAATACCTAGCATTGCAGCAGGAGACCTAATCAGATTCTCCAAACTTGCTTCAGAAAGAGAATATTCTGTCTTCAGTTTTTCTGTCCCTGACTTCCCGTGGGATATATCACCCCTAAAAGAAACAGAGTGGTAAGCAACCGTGCCCACTTCTTTTCTCTTCCCCCTGACCCCCTCAGAGATAATCACATCACACTTGATGATTAATATTGATAGTGAAGCTATATTATTCTCATGCCTTCTTCATATTTCTCTAATGTGATAAGATGGCAAGAGCTGTAATGACCATTCAAGTCATATTTTCCATAATTCTGATAATCAGAGTTTAGCTGTACTTTCTCAGAAATGATTTTAAATTCATGTCATGAGACCAAGCTATGTTACGATGTGGGTCCGTGTGCTCTGATTCTGGGTGGAGAGGTTTGCTGGTTTGTTCAGAAGTAGACTGATCATTCCATGTATTCTCAGTGCTCCTGCTCAGAATCCACTGAAAGATGGACTCCATGTCCTTGATCTCTGATTTGTGTTAAAGCTGGGCAAGCAGTTTCCTTTGTCTTTGCTATCTTGGATTTTTATGGATTTTTAAAAATTAGCCTTGTCAGTAGAATGTATTATTTTTTATAGACACAGTTTCATTTAACAACAAAACCAAAATTCATTTGGTCCTAAATACTTCCAGATTTATTAATTAGGTACATTTTGTCATCACTTTATCACACATACTTTGGCACCTAGACCCTCGGATCATAATGCTGCTGTGTAGAAGGAAAAACAATTTAGAGACTCAGCTATATGTCATCTCTAGGGGAAAATTATGTTGACGTGTGGGAGGTTAATGTACACACTTTAGATTCTCTGTGATTTGCTGTTTTCTACTTCATAACTCTAGGTAAACAGTTTCGCTGCCATTTAATGCACAGGTTAAGTGTAGTTGCGGGCTATTATACATCATTAAAGTAAGTGATATGCAGCCATGGAAGAAAGATGGAAGCTTTTCACTTGTAGCTGCTTGGACATTTCATTTGTCATCTGGTCTAGCAGCACAGAAATTAGTCGTGGCCACTTTGTTGTAATTTAGAGCATGGCGTCATGAAATTAAGCAGTGGTCGCACCATTTGGGCTGATTGGCGCTGATGAGTTTGGCACCTCCCCCCACCCCATCTCAATAACAGATTTGTTCAGGCAAAAAATGCCTGTACTGTTCAATCAAAACTTTCTTTCTGGTGCCGTGTTGTTGTTACCCAGTCGAAGTGAATACCAGGCATCTTTGAATACAGAGGCTTTTTCAACAATTATGGAAGAGGTACAATAGATATTGTGGAAGGTATCTGTCATACCAAGTGGCAACAATTATGGAGGAGTACAGTAGATGTTATGGAAGGTTTCTGTCATACCACGTGGCACCTGCATTCTGCCATCACTTTATTATATTACTTCTGGCCCTCAAAGAAGGAAACGGCGCTGACAGTGGTTTAGCCACACCGACTGAAGTGCGGTGTGGCAGATGGGGTAGATGCCAGTAGGCTGCGCATTAGAACCTGGCCCACTATATCTGATCAGTGATCATTTTATTACTAATCACACCCAGTCAGTGGAATACTGTAGACATTTATTTTCATCTGGCAGCCAACAGGCGTGGAATAATTTTTTTTTTTTAGAAATAAGGAACTGCCATGCACAAGAAGGAACATGACTGATATGTCCTGCACTTAAGTCTACTGTACACGGTAGCCAGACAGCCTGTCCCAGGGAGATCGTGCGAGTGTCTGATTACCAGTGGGCATCGCATCCTGCTCGCCTCTGGAATACATTACAGATGCCAGCTCTTGACTTGAGGATGCTGTTAGTGAGATATCTAGTGATAGGGGAGGTATCTCACCAGAATAGGATCCATAGGCATTAGTGTCAAGAAGAATAATGTCTTGCCTGCCCTTTCTCCCGGGTTATTGCATGGGTTATACAAAGATTGGGACGAGTTAATAGGAAACAAAGAAACCAGAGGTGGTAGGAAGGGATAGGGGTAGGGGAAGCAATAGCATTGCAGAAAAACTTGACTTTTGCTGGTGTCAAAAATAATGTGTCCCTCTTCTCTCCCAGAGCAGCAGCTTTCATGGAAGTACCCGACATAATCATTACAGGCCTCTACACCATGTAGATCTGAGGCTAAACAGAGCACACCCAACACAGAGGAGGTGATGAGGGCTCCACAAGCCCATTCTAAGTTTCAGCAAGAGCATGTCAACCTCTGCAGCTGGGTTACGGTGGGGATGGAAAAATACCGCAATTCTCAGATTTCGTTTCCATCGTGATTTACGTAGATGAAAGCAATGATAATAGAAAAAGAAAAAAAAGGTCTGTGATATGCAAGGGGTAGTGTCACCTAGCAGTTCCTTTCTGAGTGCAGAGCATTTATTGTTTCACAGGAGAGATTTATCCCATTTGTTGTTAAAACGACATACCTGAATCTTTGTTCACACCCAGGATGAGGGAAATGATTTATTGTCTGTCCCTTGAATTTCTCTGAGCATTCTGTCTAAACTTTAAAGGAGGATTACATTTGCGATTAAATCTTAACAAATGTTGTTTTAACTAGAGTGCAATATATGTTATTGACAACAAGCGCCTTTTCTTCTCAAAATAACATTGGTGCTTAGGCATGCAATTTACAAAAATGACAAGGAAGGGTGGTACTTTTCCCAAGGTGAATGTGAGTTGACTGATTAGCTGGTATTTTAACTTAGATTCTTGCAAATTACAGACATAAGAAACCCTGCAATTTATATGTACTTTAGAAGTGAAAGCTTTAATCCCGTGATTCATGGAAGTAAAGTGGTAATAATTTAAGTACCATATTTTATTTATCCCTCAGACTTGTCAGCCGATACCAGAAGTATTCCTGCTATTTCTGGGTTGCTGCCTTTGGTCACCTAATTGCTTCTTAGGAAGTTAAGAGGGAAATTGCTTATATAACTACGTGGATTGTCTTTGGCAGCGTCGAGCCAAGGCATCAATCAGTCCATCTGGGTAAAATCACAAGCTGACTCTGATATTGCTAAATATTTATACTGTCAAATACACACAGACATCCAGATGAAAGGAGGCATTCATTAGGAATTCTCCAGCTTGTCAGTTTAAAGATGTAGATTAGAGCAAAACCTCCCACTATGGTACTGAGTGCTCAAGAAAAGTCTATATTTAGCCATTCTGAGCAATAAATATCATCATATTGCCTCATTTAGGTAAATAGAGAATAAATATTGTCAAGATGATCTAGAGATAATGTAAACAGATCCCTGTTCAGAGAATGTGTTTCAGGGGAAATTCCAGGACAGTGATGTGCCCATGATGCTTTTTGGTTTAACCCTTTTCCTTAATCACGTCCCCCTCCCCTTTTTGGTAACAGAGACTGTGTTCCTGACAGATTAGGGGGAAAAGATGAAGAGAGGAAAGAGAAAAAAAATTTTTTTTTTTTTTTGTTAGCCACAAAGGTGATTTCAAGTTATGTGAATTAGAACACTAATTAGTGCTTGTGCTGCAGGACTGTCTTAATAGTTGCAGAAACTGCTGCTGCTGCCAAAAATAATCTGCCGCAGCGGTGAGGTTCATTTCAGGGTTTCACAGAGCTGACGGCGCCTGTGCCTCTCAAGGGCGCGCAGCCGCTGCGAGGCAAAGGCGTCATCTGACCGACTGTGTGTCGACGTGGTGCCCAGGCTGAGGTTCTGCTGTGGCAGGCTGTTCGGAAACAAGGTCTGTCACACCGTGAGACTGCCCAGAAGGCTGCGATGGCCACTGGAACCCACAGTTCAATGCTGCGCTGGGACCTGGCAAACGCCTTCCCTGAGCGTGCAGGCCCAGCGCACAGGTGTGGATCCAGCCCGCAGGTGTGGGTCAAGCCGGGTCTTGGGCGCAGAGACTGTGTTCCTCCGCAGGGCACGTACTCGCGCCCTGCCCGGGTAATTGATAATCCTAGAAGTTTATACTCACTGGGAATTTTAACTGGTGTCAAAGTTTTAGTTAATTACACTAGATGATTTTTTTGAGATTAATAATTAACATCTCTCTTTATAACTAAATATCCATAATTAATCAGCAAATCATAACGTGAAGACTAATTAACTTCAAACTCCAATCTTAACAGAAAATCCATATTACTCTCCAACATCATTAATTACCAGAGTAATCAAAGTTATCCCTCATGGGATAAAACATAAAGCTTTGTGGGTTTATCAGCTAAACTGTTAGCACAGAGGAATTTCCAGACTAACTTCAAATGGCATTGCTGGTTACACAGTGACTCAGTTATTCCAGCACACTCTGCCTGGCTACACGGTCCATCGTCAAGAGGCTCCCTGGCCGCCGGCTGAGGAACCAGCAAGGGAAAGCCCTCACCTCGGGAACCGGGTAATCTGGCTCACTGTCTTCAGAACTGCATTGCACCTCTTAATTTCTTTCCTCCACCCTGCAGAACTGCTAGTTAGCTGGTTTAAATTAGTAACAAGCCAAAGTGTACGTCCAACATCGTTCAAAAATGAGGAATTTTTTTTTCAGTAATAAAAAATGGAAACATTATCTCTACACTTGTGTTACAGAGAACTCAAGAATTAAAGGGATATTGTGTGAAAGGAAAAAGTACTGTGCAAGACAAATAAATTAAAAAATTAACATGAACATCGCAAGAAATGACATGAGGCCATGACAGTTTCTAAGAAACAGATGGGCACAGCTGTTTAAAAACTGAGAAGTGTCTTTTCAGGTTTTCACTTAGGTACTTAGGAGTTAAAAGTGTATTTAAAATCCATTTTTCAGTTAGCGTATCACCTCATCCTCCAAGTGCACACGTCGAATACCATTCTTTTGTGTGGCAGCTGTAAAAATCCTCAGCAATTTTTACTGTCAAGAAAATTCTGAATAAATAGAGGCTGTTAACTTAGGCAGATATCTCAGGTTATTTGGTGGCAATCAAGAACGCAAAGCACTTCAACTAATGGGTTATGATCAGAAACTGTTCCTAATAGCCAGCTAGAGGGATCTGAATATGAAGATTTCTATAATTTTGTTGTCAGCTTGTGATGTACTCTAGTGCTAATTATTTGGAACAATTATGTTTTCCTAATAACAAAAGAAGAAGCAGTGAATTAAGCAGGCTTACCTTCAGATCTTTAGATAACAGTTTAAATGCACTTGCCATTAAGAAATAACATTTCTTTTGCCTTTCGGAGCCCTAATTATTGAAGATGCTTGTCTTTTAAAATCTACGGCCTCCACTTCTTTTAAACCTGCTCAATGTGTCACTTTACACTGATGATCCAGTAACTAGTATTTTCTCAGTCTTAGGTTTATGCCTGCACCTCCCATAGGCTGCTTACTTCAGTTAGTTATTCAAAAACCATAATTAGTGCAGTAATTAACATGTGGATCCTTCAAGGGAGACTGCTGGAATCACGGGACGCCTCTCATCATTCTTACTGATGTGCGGATGATAAAGAACTTAGGGTGATGTGACAACAGGATTTGTATTACTGCACATTAACTGTGCTGCAGGGAAATTCAGACAGGACCTTGGTCCACAGAGCCCTAACGTTTGAAAAAAGTAATTATCCACACTGTTTCTATAATTCAACTAGGTGTTATCCTGCATTTGCAGCTGTCAAATCATTTGTTTTAAATGTTTTTTTTTAATCTTATGAATACTTGAAAGTTTTGAGTTTCGCACATTATCTCTTAACCATTTTCCAAACAGAGGTGCCACAGTTTCACCCTTTTTCCTTTCTTTTGTTAAATCCATTATGGAAAGAGTCTTTCCTGACAATTGATTTCAGGCAGTTGATGATAATTTGACTTGATGCAGGCTAGAGTTTCAAACTCACAGTCATAAAGAAAAGGCTCCACTTCCTACATTTCCCCAGGGAAATTTTTGGGGTTAAATCTCCATTTTCTCATAAACCGAATCTCTTGTTTCAGGCCACGGTGATGCATTGTGTACAGTTAAATTTGGTTCTAGGTGTTCACAGCCACCCAGTTCGCCTCCTCTCTATGGTGTTTCAATGGGCAGGTTTGGCCTTTAACTTCCTGTAAGCAGTGGCCCCCTTTCCACACTTGTCAGGCAATGACCTTTGCTCCCCAAATTCCACAGTGCGTCTCATCCCTCAGGTAGCTCACGTGAACTGGGGTGAAGTAGCTGTGCTTCTTGTGGAGTGGGAGGCGCCCTAACCAGCCAGAGGGAGGCCTGGGCGCTGCACCGCGTGTTACCTTCCTCAGAGTCTAAAGGCAGGAGTGGGTGCTGGATCCTGGATGTTGGCTATCGATTGGTGGAGAACAGTCATTTTTTTTTTAATCTTACTTAAACTAAATGCTTATGAATTGACTCCCCATGTTTAGTACATTAAGCAAAAAAGATTATGAGTGCTGATCTTTACTCAAAATGGGGTGAAAGACTCCCCTCCTTAAATCTCACCCATTGGGTTTACATCTTCATGTATCTTCCATCCTGATGTTCCCCCCACCTTGCCAGCTGTTTGAGTGAACCGTACATCCCCACACATTCTCTTAGTTTCAGGGCTCAAGAGTTGCCTGTGCTCGGTTTCAACCTCAGCGTAAGCCATTCAGCATTGTGAGCTTGTTACTAACGTGTGACTGTGCTCGGTCACTCTCGTGGTCAGCTCTGTGACCCCATGCAGCGTAGCGCGCCAGGCTCCCCATCCATGGAGTGGGTGGCCATTTCCTTCTCCAAACTTGTGGCTGAGTATGTGCATTTAATAATCTGCAAATGAACCCTCTGTGCCAATCAGAACACAAAGTTCTGTTGCATAATTCTTCTCCCAAAACATACATGCCCTAAAACTACCTATATCGATGCTACTGCAATTAACTGTAAGCTCAGTACATTTTTGTACACTCTTCCTAATACACGGCCTTCTCCTCACCATCCTGACTTGGGAAAAGCGGGTTTGAAAGCTGCCACCGCAGAGTGCCTGGGCTGCAGCGTGGCTCCATGTGGGTGCTGCCCATCACTGTCGTGAATATTGGGTCAGACCCATGGTTTGGGGATTTTCAGAGGCGATAATGACTTCCCAAGTCAATGGTCCTGGAGGGACTCCGGAGCAAGGGTGTCTGCCATGTATGAAGCACTGCAGGCCAAGCACGTGCTACCTGTTGCTTTGCACACTTAAAATACACTCCCGTTGCCCCATTCTAAAGACAGAAACGGAAGCTTAGCAAGGTTGAATAAGCTCTCTCAGCACACACAGCTAGTTAGAACCAAGCTTCGATTTTACTCTGGAGCTCCCTCAGTCTTCAAGTTTGCCTGAATTTACATTATTAAGGAGAAGACGGCATTTTTGACAGGTAAAAGCTTCATTGTGTTTTTAAGTGGCCATCAGCATTGTTAGCATAAAAGAAAAGGCCCCAAAGACCAGTAGGACAGCTGTGGGCTCCCCCCTGCCACTGTCCTTAGCAGCAGCGGAGCGCACATGCTCACTCCGATGCTTCCTCCACACACAAGTTCTTCTGAACTGGCAGTAACCTGACATTCCCCTCACACCAGCACCGTAGCCCTGAGACCACTCAGGGCTAGAGATGGAGCACCATGGCTCTCTCACACAGGGCGTCCATCGGAGCACAACACAGACAGACGGACAGACAAAGCAACAACAACAACACAGAGCAGAAAGCCAGTACTCAGCACCCATGTAACTAAAGGATAAACGGGAAATGAAAAGCAGTGTTAACTGACCACAGTTACGGGCATCTGGTAGACAGTCACATCCCCATTTTATATACAGCCACATTGAGTAAAGATAGAGCCTTCCTTTAACTGAATGGAGTATAGCATTCATTCACACGTGTCAATACAAATAGCAGGGAAGACCTCCTGGGGTCCCCCATAGAGAGAACCCAAGCCCACCTGATACAAGTCCATCTCTAGCGTTAGGTGGTCTTCATCTCCTCGTTTTAGGTATCTAATCTATACCTATTTGGCATCTGTGAATATTCACTGCCCTTTGAATTAACCTTACCCATTTCTGAATCAGCAATGAGATAAAACATAAAAGTGAATGATCGTTCAGCCTAATGAGTTTTGTAATTGTTAGACTTTCAAAGATCACATGGGCCACAGGGTTTGTGTTCTCTAGAAAATAAATATGACATGAGACAGAGCTGATTTCTTTTCAGGGGCTAAAAATAAGTCTTTGAGTTGCTCTAATCAACTGGAGACAAGGAAAAGGAAATCATGGTGTTGTGTGACCGTCAGCTCCTGGGATCCCTTAGATGCAAGATGACCTAATTGGCCACCAAACACAGGCACGTGACCAGGAGCACCTGTGACAGGAAACATCCAGCTGCTGCTCAAGGGCCTTTCGTGACAAGGCCCTCAGCTGTTTATATGTAAAGCCTCGACTTCAAAAAAGAAATAATCTGAGGTTCAGTTTGCAAGTAGATTTAATCCTTTACAGATTTGCAGCTGGATGAGTTTTGACCAATGTGTACACTTGTGTAACCATTGCCCAAGTCAGGTTACAGACCATCTCCACCACCTGCAATGTCTCCTGGGGTCCCTTCACAGTAACTGTCTTCACCAAACACGCAGTTCTTGACGGTGCCTGTCAAGTATTGTCTCTTCCAAAGGTCACATAAATGAGATTGTGCAGTGAGTAGCCTCGTTTCCACTTAGCATAACTCTTTTGAGATTCCGTCCCATTGTTGCACTTGGCAGCCGTCTTCTTTTCCTGCTGGTCATTACTCCATTATTTGGACATAGCACAGTACCCTTGTCCATTCTCCCGTTTACGGACATTTGGATTGTTTCGAAACAACCCAAATTGTGGGCGATCATGAACACAGCTACTCTGAACATTTGGGCACAGCTCTTTGTGTGAACATGTGTTTTCATTTCCTTAGGAATGGGGTTTCGAGGTCACATGGTGAGAAACTGCTGAACTGTTGCCCCTCATGGCTGTGCCGCTTTGCATTCCCACCGGCAGTGTGTGACAGTTCAGGGTGCTCCACATCCTCCCCAGCACTTGGTGTTATCATCTTTTTAATGTCAGCCATTCTGGTGAGTGTGTCATGGTATCTCATGTGGTCTTAATTGGCGTTTTCCTAGCGATTAATGATGCTGAGCATCTTTTCAAGTGTTATCCACCTGTGAGTTGCTCTGATTTTTAGAAAATTCTTGAGGTGAGTTAAAACATACCACCAGTGCACTGAAGGGCTTCCTTGGGGGCTCAGCAGTAAAGAATCCACCTGCAGTGCAGGAGCCACAGGAGATGCGGGTTTGATCCCTGCGTCAGGAAGAGCCCCTGGAAGAGGGCATGACAACGCACTCCAGCATTCTTGCCTGGAGACCCGCATGGACAGAGGAGCCTGCAGGCTGCAGTCCACAGGGACACAGAGTTGTCCACAGCTGAGTGACACAGCACGTGCACACACACGCTGAAGCCACAGAGGGATGCATGAGTATCCCTCTTCTGCCTGGAGACGGGCCAGATACTTGGAGACTCTTCTTATGTCCTATTTTCTAGCCCCCGAATCTAGATTTGCCAAGCCAGCCTGCTCAGTTCCTCCCTCCCCGCTTTCCCTATTCCCATGCTGTGGTTTCTGGACAGAGAACCTCTGCCTCCTACATCACCTCCGTGCAGACAAGTTCCAGTCAGTGGCCCTCCATTCAAACTCGGTTCCTGGCACTGAGTGTAGTGCTTTCCTTTGCAAACACTGGGGCTTCTTAAAGTGACCAAAGTGGGATTCCCTCTGGGAGCCATAACATCCTGTTATGATCAGACTGGCTTTACGTGAGCTGTTGGTTAAAATTATTAACTTGCCAAGGCAAATGCCCTGCATCTTGAAGTAAGTCCAACCTCTACCTAAGCACATATACCTGACAGAGATCAGTACAGAGAAATATTTGCAGGGGAGCCAGCTGATTTAATAATCAATGACGGTTTTTAAATTTGCTATACTGCTAGGTTTATTTTGGACATTAAAGAGGTGCTGAGCAGTTGTGAATTATTTTGGTTGCTTTCAGTCTTTGGTGTCTTCTATATGCGTCTGTAAAAAGTACTGAGAAATATGCAAATATAGATAGCATAAGATTTTGATCCCTGTGGCCAAAATACAAAATACTATTGAAAATGTCCTAGCTGATGAGAGCAGTTCGCCCTTCCTCACGTCCCTAGAGCCTTTGCAGAAAGTTTTCATAATTTATGGGACTGGTATTAGATCCGTCTTTAGGAATATATAGTGGCATCTTGGGGAAAATTAAGTCTTGCCATTTGAACAAGTGCACAAAATTGTTTACATACAGCTTCATGGGATGGTGTTTTCTTCTGCTCTGTTTTGTTTTGTCTTGTTCTATTAATATAAGGGGACAAGACCTCCAAAACTAGATTCCTTTATCGTTCTGGCCTTGACTTCAAGAAGCCGCTGGCATATTCCGTATTGCTCACAGCTCCTGTTACTTTGGGCTTTGTTCACCCTGGTTTGGTTTGCTTGGCTTGGCGTTTGCTGGTGTTATTTCTCCTTTTATGTTCCTCTACTGTTAGGAACAACCCTCAGTAATCTTGATAAGGAAGTGGATCTGAATTTTAAATAGCCTTGTTCCTATCTCATACATATGGCGCTTTTCTAAACTTTGACAATTGTTAGTGACAATGAGATTTTCATCGGTAAGTTTAAGATAGGTAGTGTGAAATAAACATATTGTGTGCTGAATTGCTCAGTCATGTCCAACTCCTGCGACCCCATAGACTATAGCCGGCCAGGCTCCTTTGTCAATGGAATTCTCCAGGCAAAAATACTGGAGTCAATTGCCATTTCCGTCTCCAAATAAATTTATTAGTTGTGTATTAATTTTATTGTGAATAGATTATATAAATATGCCAGATACAACTAAAACCATATGATATTTGACTGTTTGGCAGGGGGGACTATCATTTATTGTTACATGTGGTGGTGATGTTTAAAATTTCTTGCTTTCTTCTGAAGATCACCATGTATCTGATGTTTTGGGCCAAGACTAAAGATTGTATTTGTGTATCAGAGTCTTCTGGGTTCTTAACCTAGTTACTGGTACACTCAACATCAGGCTGAATATACTGGTGTAAATCCCATTAGAGCAAAGACTTTCCCCTAGGATATTTTTTTGGAGTAAAAGAATGCAGTATCAGCAGTGTGTGTCTGAGGGGTGACAGTTTTTTTCAGCTACACTAGGAAAGTAGTTCGTGTGCATGTAGAATCCATAGCTATGATCATCTCAGCAGAAAGTTTTATATTAAGACTTCATGTCTAACTGGGAATTAAACGTGACTCATTTTAATTAAAATGGATGTTAATAACTGAATCATTGAGTTTACATTGTTATATAGGATTATTAACACTCAACCTAACTGAGCATTTAAATTCCTTTTTCTGGCTTAGGTTGGGGCATTGAGCAGAATCACTGGCAAGCCATTGGCCTCCTACACAGAGACCCTTTGCCTGCAAACAGTGGAAATGTTGCCCTGGAAATGTGGCTGACGTTCCATGAAAATGAAACACGAAGCCCGCCAGGCCCATGTGTGCCAGCCTTATAAAGCGAGGGCACCGATTCTATCATCATCGCCTTGTGCTCTCTGCAGTGCCGCTCAGGTGGCTGCTGTACGTGTGCCGGAGCCAGGGCCCTCCGAGACCTTGCGCTCTCTGCCGCGCGTTCTGTTCTCGGCTGCAACCCTTGCCACCCCCGCAACCTCTTTGTTTTAAAACACAGAAACTTGACTGTTGAAAATCTTGAGCCATTTTAAAAGGCTTTGTGCTGACAGACCACAGGGTTTTGTTGCTGCCTTGCAGATCAAATATGAATTGGGGTGGGGTTGGATGAACGTTCCTTCCTTTTAAGCAGAAGGAAGAAACCCACTGCTTTGTAAGTCTCAGAGTCCGTCAGTGTGTTCATTACCTTGATGCCCATTTTTCATTATCTTCATGAATGGGTGTTTCCCATCTTAATGCACAGTATTTGCATGTGATAAACCAGCCAGTTTTAACATGGTTTCTTTTTAATATTTCTGAATTTCCATTCAAACAATCAGAATTCTGATTTGAAATCTCACTGGGCCAAATATGATAACGTAAATCCATCTGAGCTGTAACGCTACCATCAGCCCATTAATTTCCAAATCTAAATAACTCAATCAACTATTGTGGAGGTGGCGGTGCATCAGATATTTAAAAGAATGTTTATGATTCATAGCTTAACCGGAAAGGACTGACTGTGCTACATCATTTTTTTAAAGGCAGCAATGCGAGACCAGTGATGTGATGCCGTTTTCTGTAGACTGGACAGTGGCAGAGGCCAGGCTACTCAGATGACCCCAGGAGCACCCGCTCGTCCTGGAATCACAGGGTTCTCCGGCAAGGGGAAGCCAAGAGCATCCATCTGCCTCAGAAGGGCGGATGGGAGCAGAGCCCCTGCAGAGATCTCTGCCCACTCAGCCTGCGCTGCCTCCCTCCCCTGTGCCTTCCATCTTCTGTTACATCTGTTACATCCACTCATCATCCAGTGGTTAGAAAGTCGAGCCAGTCCACAGCACCCTGAGGTCAGCACAGCGGAGGCCTCCCCACCCCCGCCAGCCAGGACTCAAGATCCACCTTGGCGCAGCCCCTGGTCAGCCCTGCAGAGAACCTGGGCACTGTTGGCCCCTCTTCCTTGGTGTTTTCATGGTGTTTAGGTTAAACCTCATTAGACAAGTTCTGTCTCTTTAGGTCCACATATTCTTCCACCTGTGAGGGTTTAAGCCAAAAAGTCTCTTATCAGGGTTTACTGTTTTTCCTCCCAAATGCCCCTTGCCCTCTGACCTTCAGTATGTCCGAGCTAAGTTTGGGCCAGGTAAGTTGTGTTCATGACCGTTTCTTTGTAGATTGAAAAGGAGTGAAGCCTTCTTTACTAATAAGGCTATATCCAAAATTCAAGCAAATTTTTACATATCAGAATATTTAGGATGTGTGAAAGTGAAAGCCACTCAGTTCTCCAGGCCAGAATACTGGAGTGGGTAGCCATTCTCTTCTCCAGGAGATCTTCCTAACCCAGGGATTGAAACCAGGTCTCCCACACTGCAGGTGGATTCTTTACCAGCTGAGCCACAAGGGAGGCTCAAGAATCCTGGAGTGAGATCTTTCATTCCAGCAGATCTTCCCAACCTAGGGATTTAACCAGGGTCTCCTTCACTGCAGGGGGAGTTTACCAAGTGAGCTATCAGGGAAGCCCCTTTTTATTATCCCATGTTTTGAATTTATTTATTTATCTACATATATAAATAAATTCAAAAAGCGGGACGATAAAACCAAGGATTGAATGATAAAGGAATGTTTCTAAGAAAGAACCTAAGCTCAGTGAGGTGAGCTGGCTAAGTTACAATTTGGGGGTTGCTTGTGTTGTGTAGGGAAAGCTGGTGTGCATGGTTGACGCATGATCATTAATTCACAAGCAGGACAGGGTCGGATATAAGAGCAGAGAAAGCCAGCAGTGTTTGTTCCAGACAATGGGAGTCACTAGTAAGAGGGAGGCCCAGATGACAGAAGTTACTCAAAGCACCTGGAGGAAGGGAAGGAGAGGCTGGACTGTCCAGCACCGGGGCCCAGCGCCGGACGTCTCAGGGTGGCTCCTGAGGGAGTGGGGGTGCCTTGGCCCCTGGGCTGGCACCAGTTAGCACAGCTTCTTAAGGTGCCTTTAATGGAACCTTTCCTAGGAGGTGTGGTTTTTTTTCTCCTTCGTTTTATGTCTGCGATTTATCCACCTAACTTCCTGGAATTTCTAAGAATTCCAGATACTCAGTAATACTTTTCAGAGCTTAGTGACTACTGTCGGGTGCCTTGGCGCTCTGCAGATGAAGGAAGACAGCAGCTCCTAGGCCAGTAGGGTAACACACAAGCGCAGTAATCAGACGGGCGCACACAAACGCAGAGGTGTAGGTGTCGTTCTCCCGGTTCTGCCCTTTGCCAGTTCAGCTCCGAGTTTCCTTCAGCCAGCAAATGAGGAAGTAATTCAGTGCTGTCATTCTGATTGCCTTGCGACTCCGAGAAAGAGTGGGACATTTCTGTTCAGGAAAATACTTGACGGCATTTAATAATAAATAGGGGTGAAGGAAAACATAAATTTCCATATTCTGTGAGCGTCATTCCAAGTTTTGAATACCTCCTTTTTCTCCTTCCTGTTCGTGAAGCCGCTAATCATGTTGTGTTCCGATTAATGCCACGTGTGAGGGTTCATGACTCAGTGCTCGTGTGCTCCTAGGTTGTGTCCTTGTGGTAGTTGTGGAACTAGAACGACACGTGTCCGGGTTTATCTGCAGCGGGGTGAGGTCTGCGCCCCTGTTCTGTGCTCAGTCCACTTACCACCCCTGTGACTCTCAGTTTGGGGGGTAAATTTCATGGTATTCCTGGTGATGTGTTACCTATTGAAGAGCTGCTTCTGGTCTCAACAGTGTTTCTGACATTTCACGTGGTTGATCACCTTCTTCTTCTTGTTTTCTGAGACCCACGGTCTTGACCACCTAGCCATCGCCTCTGACTCTGACTTTTCTGCGCTTATCAGGGTCCCCTTGGCCTCTCTTCCTAACTGTGATCTCTTTTCAGCCTCACACACACTGCCTGAGGGAGGTCTCCCCTCGTTATCATGGACCCCACCTCCATGCTGGTAGCCACCAAGCGTGCAGTTTCCAACCAAACCCAGCCCTCCGGTTGGCCCAAAGCACAATGCCGGAAAGAGTCGACTAGCCACTTCCTGGTTCTCCCGTGGGAATCCAGTTCTCAGCTTGACTTCTAAATTGAGAGCTACACTCAGGAGCTGATGCAGGAATCCTTGACATTTTCTGCCTTTAAAAAAGTCAACGGGGGTATTTTCATACATTTTTATAATTACGTTTGAAATGTTTGCTTTGTTTTGAGATGACAAGATAAGAGAACCTGCTATTTGCAAGCACTTATTTGCAAATAACATATTTTGCTTGTGCACAGTCATTATCTTGAAGAATTAAATTGATATGTTTTCTTTCCCTTTGGGATATGATATTGCATGTATATGGGTGTAATGGGCCCCCTTTTAAATTGGCTTTTAAAGTATCTAGAGATGTTTTTATGTGCTACATAAGAATCTGGATCCAGATTCCAGATCATTGTGAAGGTCCACTTGAGGTGGATTTGCAGAATCCCCGACACAGCACTTCCTCCTCGACTTACATTTCAGTGATCAAGTCTCATACGCTGCTGGCACTCAAAGCTACGGAGGTTTCAGCTGCTGGTGTTTCAGTGTTGTAATTTGTAAGCTTACTTTCATTCATTCCATTCATTTAAAAGCAAGGATTCAGGCCTCCAAGTTTGGACTTTGTTTAATACTTTCAAATGAGTATTTAGCCTTGATTATCCCAGCCATGTGGATACCCTGCAATTTTAACAGAGGAATTTAACTTGGGTATTTAGGAAGACATTCAAAATAAAGATATTAGAACTCACTGGTTCAGAAGAAAATACATTGTCGTTTTTCACGTTTCCCAGCAGTCTCCCCACCCTGACCCCACCTCTGTCCTGTGCTCACTGCAGAGAAGGCCACGTGCTGGGCCGGTCTCAGAGCAGGACAGCATCCGTCGCCCCCGAAATCAGTCTGGTGGACCCTGGAAAGGGCAGATCCACGGCCCCTGCTCACTCGTATGTTCACAGCCTCGAATCGGAGCCTGCTCTGCCTGTACCTGAGCTGGGTGGTCGGGTCCTCACTGTGAACCTGCCCCGGTGCCGGCTGCCCACAGCCGGGCACCGTGTCCCTGTGTTCTCGGTCCCCAGACTCAGGGTGTCTGCGGTCCTCAGATCCACCCTTGGGAGCAGGTGGGCTCCACCCAGTACCCACTCAGTGGATGCTCGGGGCCCTCACACACAGGAAAAGTAGCAACCGTGTACCCAGAACGGATGATTGATTGACTACACAGAGAAGAAACTCACGTTGTTTTAAGTCTACGCCAGCAGCTGCCACTGCTCGCCTGTGAGCAGATGTTGGCCTCCAAAAGCCGGGCTGATAATTAAAATACTAACAGTGAGTCTTGCCCAGCTGCAGGTTCTACCTACTGTAAATTCGATTTTAATGGTGCCTCTGCACTGTGACTGAGGAGTAGTTTGCCTTTTACCTTCATACACAAGTGTCTGCAGTTGAGACAGTCATCCACTTCCTCTCATCTCTTCATGAAAGACAGGAAGATACTTTGAAACACAGGCAGTTGGAACATGCCTACAAAAATGAACGTGATCTTTTCATTGGGTTGGTTTGCCAGAAACACATAGGAGGCCAGTTTTATCTACCATTGGCCTGTGAACTCAGCCGTGTTAAAGAGGTCCACCAACGCCATTGACTGGACTTCTTACTTGCGTGATTTTACCTTCTAAGTGTGTGTAATGGGTACAGCTTCTGAAAAGGAGACCTTGTCTCCTAATAGTGCGTTATCCCTACAGGGAGTTTTACAAGACAGGCAGAGGACGCTCAGGAAAAGGGCGTCGGGCTTCCTAATTTTCTGAGGCCATGACTCCAGAAAGAACGCAGTGCTAGTCTGAGCTGACGTCTTTAAGTCAAACGGAGACGGCCTTGCAGTAAGCAGATAGGGCTGCTGTTCCTCTGGAGTCTTCGAAGGCCTTCAGAAATGCCGCCAGCCTAAAATGCCCCCCGCTTGTTCAAGGCCTGAGCTCTAAGTGCAAGGGTGTGGCACGCAGCTTACCTTTCGTCATTGGACCACGAGCACACACAAGTGAGGCTGGAGGCTCCGGGTGGAGGGCTGGACGCAAGGGCTCCCGGGGAAGAACATGTGTGTCCCAGGCGGGCTCCCCGCAGCAGCCAGGCCCACCCCGACCCCCAGAACACATGTGGGATGCCAAGGGCACGACCCTGGGCAGCCCCCTCCCTCCCAGCTTGTTCAACACGTCTGAACACTTTCTGCTAGGAAACCCAGTGGGCTTTAGGAGTGCTCTTGGCAGGTAAAGGCTGAGATCAGAGCACTTGACCTTCTGACTTTAGTCCTATTTCATCCTCCTTGTGAATCATGATGACACGCTTCTGCCCCATGGGCCAGATCTCCAAAGTTCTGGGGTCCCATCCTGAGGGATCCACACCTCGCGGCCTTGGCAGCAGAGAAACAGTTACCATGGCCGCCCACCACGTCCGACTCTGAAGTGACCTGTCTTCCTGAGGGAGGTTTGCCTGCATGACCCCCATTAGATTTCCATGCATCCAGTGACCATCTGTACCTAAGGGTCTGACGCAATACCGCATCTCTTAGGGTGTGTGACTTTAAAGGTAAAATGCCGTCTTTTATCCTTTGTCAGTCTTCAGTGCCCATGGAAATACCGAGGCCTGTTAGAAAAATTTATTCACGGTTTTTCCTGAGCATCTTAGAATTTCTTTCACGGGTCTTATATGATTATCTTTGACCACTGCTAGGCCTAAGTGTCACACTAGTGATAACTGAGGGAAAGAGGACTCAGGCTTTTGTTTCTTAAATCTGGGCCCTGCCTTATTGTACATATTCCCTTCAGTTAAACAGGTAGCTTATAAAATTGTGTTTGAACTTAGGTCAAAGAGTTTCTCAGAAAAGATGTGGACTACAGTTAATTTTTTACGGAATAATAACTTTTCTCTTCTCATCGAACAACGGCCTTCATGAACTTGAGGACAGAGCAATGACCTTTACTGTAACTCTGTGACACAGACCTTTGTGTTTGTGGCATAAAGCAGGTACTTGCCAGGGTGCCTCTTATTTATCATGTTGTGGTGTATTTCACACATCCTTAGGCCAGGGCATGCTGGTTTCAGAATGACCAGCACAAGCCTGAGCTCTGAAACACATCCCACCGGTATGGCGGTCACACTAACAAGCATGCCAGCATCCGAAGATAATTTCAATTTTGTGTCTCCAATAACCTCAGTATTCCTAATCTGTGTGTGAATTCTGTTAACGTTGACCAAAATGCATTTCTAACCCTTGAAAATAATGAGACGTAAGGTACTGACTGTCCTTTTTCTCTCTCCAAAAGGAAAAAGAGAAAGATGGTGAAATTGCCATATTGTCATTTTGGTACATAGTCTGCCACGATCGTGGGCCACATTGTTTGTGATCGCCTGCCTGCAGGATGGGGTCGGGGTTTGCTGAAGAGAGGCGAGACTGAGGAGCTTTCTGCATGGAGGGGACAGGGCCCGGCTCCCTGACTGTGCCTCTTAGACTTCTTCAAGCCGGGCTGCAGGGGGCGCTGCTGGGGCCTTCCTGCAGAATCACCGGCATACCAGTAACTTATTATTGTCCAGAAAATGACTCCATTACAGAGCAGTTACTGATATCAATGTGATTGGCTATACTATTGGTGACTGCCATTATACGAATAATTTATTCCCTGGTTTGAAATTTCTAAAAGGTTATATTTCATTGAATTTTAATTTGTCATTTTTCTAGCTTTCACTTGAGAAAGTTATAAGCTTTTGTGACATTAAAATATGGCTCTAATTTATTAGCATAATCTGTTAATATTGTTTCGTTTTAATAGACATTAAGTATGATTTCTTAACATTCTTGTTAAAATCACATCTTAAAACTGAAGTTGAGGAAAACTGTACGTGGCTTAAGAATCACAGTGTCATATGTGCCTTAGATTTTTATATGGAAGTCATTACTTTTTTAATTGCATCATATTTGAGGTGCTTTGATTGTGACAGTGAGGCAGCCTAGCGTTTTCAAGCTTAGTACCCTCCCAAAATATAAAATGTAACACACACAGTGTCTGAGACACAACCTAGCGCTGTGTAATACCATTGCAGGAGCAGTTTAGAAATTTAAAATAAATGCTGGCTGGTGGCGGCACAGCGGCTCACGTCGGATGTTAGCACAGGCTTCCCTGACGCAGCCGACATTTCAGCCGCACAAGTCTTTTTAATGCCATCTTTATCTGCTACACGATGCATGAAATCTACTTTCAGTTTTAGAACTGCTGGTGGCCTCTGACCCCTTTATTGGAGACACAATGTGACCTTTCTATTGTCATCGGCTTTCATTCTCCTGAAAATTCCATGAATTTTTATTACAAGTTTTTTTTTAAGCCAAGCTGAGTCTTCGACAAATTACTTGACGCAGATGAGATGAAGTTGTTGGAGTGGGTGAGACAAGTTTTACAGCCCGCACGTGAGCTGTGAGGAGCCCAGCCTCTGTCCTGCGATGTCATACGCCAGTAACTGCTGAGCCTACTATTGGATAAATACATCATTTTATGGAACATTGATTGTTCTATAAACCCAATGGAGTATTATGCTCTATGATCAAACCATTTAGATTGTGTGTAGAGCACAGAAAATGCCATATTCAGGATGGTACTAAAAGTGCCATTTGTGTATTTTATGGATGTCATTACAGGGGAAACTTCTCTCTGTAGGCCCTGTTTAGGCAAAATTTTTTAGTCTGTAATGACATTTTTCATTCACAACGTATGCCTTCAAGAGAGGGGGCCTTGTTTTATTTGTTTCATTTGAGTTTACTGCACAAATTCTGTACATTTTAATTAAATGTAAGCTTAACAAAAGCATAAGGTATTTATTCTATGAGAAAAAATGATGACAGTAACGAGAAACTAACACGTACACAGAAAGGAAGCAGCCAAGCACTAAAACCTAGTTGTGGCTTAGGCCGACGGCAGAGCAGAGCCACACGCAGGCAAGGTTGCAGGGGCCGGGGTGAGTCTCCAGCTTGGCCCCCCTCCCCTGCTCCTGCCTGGCAGGGCTCATGGTCTCAGCGCGCTGGAGACGTTCCCTTCCAAGGGGACAAGGCAGGAGGGAGTGCACTCGGCAGTGATCTTCTGCAGAAGGGATCTCATTAAAGAGCAGTTCCCTGAAAACGACGCCTCAGTGCCGCCCCCCCCACACACACACCCCCCCAAAAAATTCTTTTTATTTCAACTGAGTTGTAAACTTTGAATGCATTTAGGTATGAGAAGGCAGTAAAATCCTTCTGTCCTTATGAAAGGAAATGGGCAGTGAGTTGGGAATCTCATAAACAGGCCCATCTCACCTGCATTTGCACCTTCTACATAAATCTTCTTACTGTCCTATTGGACGCAGATCCAGAAAGAGCTGATTTAGACCCTATTGATTAGCTACTACCAGCATACTGAACTGGACGCTGTCTTTGATAAATGCCAAGTGAAATACAAACATTATGTGGAGTATCCGTGCTTCATTAAAGATGTGTACAGTGCAGTTTTGAAGCAGTAACGTGAATAAGCAGTTGTGGGTAAAATTGGCACAAACTTGCTGTGTTCCAGATACTGTGTCCATTGGGCCATTTGCATTGGTGAGCTTTACAGTTCATATTTACTCGAAAGATCTCAAAAATTGAAGTTGATGTGCCCAGTAAATTCTTGTTCATAGCCGGGTTAGAATGTAAAGTTACAGTAGAGATTCACATTAGTTAAATGACACTTGAACTTCTACACAGCTCAACATTAATTCATTATGGACGAAATGGAAGAATCTTCAGTGGGTGAATCTTTTCCAATCTGATTGAGGCTGTTACATTTTATAGGTGCTATTTTTCAAAGCAGTACTGACAGCACTCGAAGTTATTAAATTGCTGAATCAAAGCTGGACCTGCGGCCGCATTTATGAACTGTGATGGAGTCGCCGGCTTGCGTGGAGCCGAGGTGAAGGTGCTGGTGTTGACGAGCTCCGTCACACCCGTGGTGACAGCAGTATTTACCCACGTAGTTTACTTTAATGGTCTGGAAGTGGCTTAACCCACCTCCGGATTCAAATAAATTCAGTAAGCATTCTGAACAGCATCATTATCAGTACCTACCAGGATTCAAAGGATAATTCTGTGACTTCAGTCCCGCTGCAGACTAAAGGAGGAGTTGCCTGAACGCAAGCATGTAGCCTCTCCCTCAGGGAGCATCGAGGATGGGGTGCTCGTGTTTGCCAGCTACAGCAGCTCCTCCTTTGTTAATGTCAGGGCACGATTCAGTCATTGAGTTGTATCCGACTCTTTGTGACCCCATGGACTGTGGCCCACCAGGCTCTTCTGTCCATGGGATTTCCCAGGCAAGAATACTGGAGTGGGTTGCCATTCCCTTCTCCAAGGCATCTTCTCAGCCCAGGATTGAACCCAGGTCTCCTGCACTGCAGGCAGATTCTTTACCACTGAGCCACCAGGGAAGTCCCATCGGGGCAGTAGGTCCTCTTCTCAATCAGTTGGGGATGGGGGAGGGTGATTGGAAGGCTGCTTTCTTTATGTTTTGTGTCCATATTCCTTTTTTTCTCCCTCAAATTATAAACAAAATGACCTTGTAATTAAAGAATGAGCCGAAGCCAACTGGATCAGGTTCTGAGTATGATGAAGACATGGAATGTTCCATTCCAAGCAGAAAAGTACAGGGAAGGAGAGGGGTCAAAGGGTAGCACAGGAAGAGCTTGGCAAGGACAGGAGACAAAAGATCAGGGGGTCCTCAGTTCAGTTCAGTCACTCAGTCTTGTGACTGCAGCACTCCAGGCCTCCCTGTCCATCACCAAGTCCCGGAGCTTGTTCAAACCCATGTCCATTGAGTCAGTGATGCCATCCAACCATCTCATCCTCTGTCGTCTCCTTCTCCTCCTGCCCTCAATCTTTCCCAGCATCAGAGTCTTTTCCAGTGAGTCAGTTCTTCACATTAGGTGGCCAAAATATTGGAGCTTCAGCATCAGTCCTTCTGATGAATAGTTAGGACTGATTTCCTTTATGATGGACTGGCTGGATCTCCTTGCAGTCCAAGGGACTCTCAAAAGTCTTCTCCAACACCACACAGTTCAAAAGCAGAAATTCTTTGGTGTTCAGTGGTGTTGAGCTTTCTTTATGGTCCAACTCTCACATCCATACATGACTACTGGAAAAACCATAGCTTTGAGTAGATGGGTCTTTGCTGGCAAAGTAATGACTTCGCTTTTGAATATGCTGTCTAGGTTGGTCATAGCTTTTCTTCCAAGGAGCAAGCGTCTTTTAATTTCATAGCTGCGGTCACCATCTGCAGTGATTTTGGAGCCCAAAAAATAAAGTCTGCCACTGCTTCGTTTCCCCATCTATTTGCCATAAAGTGATGGGACCAGATGCCATGGTCTTCGTTTCTTGAATGTTGAGTTTTAAGCCGGCTTTTTCACTCTCCTCTTTCACCCTTAGTTCCTCTTCGCTTCCTGCCACAAGGGTGGTATCATCTGCATATCTGAGGTTATTGATTTCTCCCAGCAATCTTGATTCCAGCTTGTGCTTCATCCAGCCTGGCACTGCATGTGATGTACTCTGCATATAAGTTAAATAAGCAGGGGGAGGGGGTCCTAGCTGGGAGAAAACTGGGCAGAGATGGTGACCCCCACCAGCTGAGACTCAGGCCTGTGTGGAGGGGTGGACACGGAACCTGTGGAGCATCCCACCCACTGGGCAGGTCTTCTGCTCCTGCACTGAGCCCATTTCTGTCCTCTTTGAGGAGTGAGTTTAGGAGGATTGACATTCAGAAAATGCCCATGTGATGAGGTTAAAGCACAGGGTACAGGAGCCCCCTCTGATCCTGACCCCAGCCATGGGGAGGCTCCCTCTGGCTTCAGGAGTTAGAAGGATCATTGGCCTGACTTCCTGAAAATCCTGACCAGTGACCCTTCCCAGCAGCACACTGATGCCAGGAGTTTGCATTTTTAAAACTTCACACGTGGTTCCCAGTCTGGGGCCATAGCCTGCAGTCTGCATATGAGCCCAGGTGTCCTCGTGGAGAAAGAATATAGTTAAACATCTTCTGTGGATCTGGCCTGACTTGCTGTTCCTGCTGAAAGGCAGCCCTTGCCCCTGGGTCTTTTGCTTAAAGTGGATTCTGTATTGAAAGAAACGCTTTCTCACAAAATGGCACCAATGCGGTATGCAAAATAGTTGTCCTATTTTTAAGGGATGTTAGCAACAATAATCAACAATTCTTAATCCTTTTCTCCTTTGGTAAAAATGAAGAGTGCTTCTTTTAAAAAGGACCTACTTTAGGGAGAGTGACATGAAATATTTTAAATGTGGTTGCCACTGAGATAAGAAAATACTTGAGATCGTTCAGAGCTCACTCTTTCACTTAGAGGGCTTCCCAGGAGGCGCTAGTGGTAAAGAACCCACCTGCCAGTTCAGGAGACAGGAGAGTCTTGGGTTCGATCCCTGGGTCGGAAAGATCCCCTGGAGGAGGAAATGGCAACCCACTCCGTGTGCTTGCCTGGAGAAGCCCATGGACAGAGGCGCTTGGGGGCTATGGAGTCGCAAAGACTGTAGCAACTTAGCACACACTCACTTAGGAGGGAAGGAGGTGATAAGAAGAAACTAACAGAGAATTAGAGACTTGAAGGAGAAAATAGGAGCTCTGTTTAAACCGTCTCTTTTTTATGAAAATGGCTATAGGTTTCGCTCAGCTTTCCCTGTCGAGTTATTAAACAAGCCTCGCCTGTGTTGCAGATGGCCTGGGGGGACCGGTGTCCTCGCGCCTGCCGAAATCCTCCTCGCTTCTGCGGCCAGAGCTCCCTTTCTGTAACAGGAGGGAGGCCTGAAAGGTGGGCCTGACTCTCTCAGCCCAGCAGCAGCTCAGGGCTGCCCTGCGTTCCCTGGGCAGGTGGCGCGGTCCACACTGCAGAGATAGGTGCGCCGAGCCACGCCGCCCGCAGGCACCCTCTCCCGGGCCCCACCCACCCCCTGCTTCTGGCACGCGCCCTGGTCCCTCGGGCTGATCTCGTGAAACAATTGCAGGTGCTCACCACGGGGAAGGCAGGGCCAGTATTTATGGCAATAAACGCTGGGCCCTCATCACAGTTCTCAAACAGATGCACTTGCTTCACTTTCCTGATTAAAAACATTCAACAGGTATCTTCTCTCCACAGACTGTGGCCCGCGTCCCTTAGTGCCTTCTACAGAGACAGCCTGGTCCCAGCCTAGCCTGTGATCCCCGAGAGCCGGCCTGGCCACCCCCAGACCCCACCTCTGCTGCCCTGGGTGCTGTCTCCAGGCTCTTCCCACTTAGACCCGGGGGAGAGCTTGGGTGTTCCTGTCCCTTTGGAAAGGCTGTGCGGCTGTCTCTCTGCAACTCTTGCTGAGTGCCCTTCCCCAGAGCCTGAGCGTGGTGGTCCTCTCCATGGTTTGAAGGGCAGCTACGTCCCAGGCGCTTGGCCAGATGTCACAGCAACACGGTGGGACCTGTTCTGGTTGCCCTGGGAGCTATGCATGCAGTTTCCGGCCTGTGTGCCACCCCCGAGCTCCGGATGGCGGAGGTTCTGAGTCCGTGCTGGGTGCCCAGCCACCGTGGACTGCTCCTGGCAGGCTGGCCACCCTGCTCCCAGGCTCAGCACCTGACATGCAGCAGGGGCTCACACGCTTGGGGCCTTAAACTCACAGCTGGTGCTTATCAAAGGCAAGTTTATAAATTCAATATGCAAAGCTTTCATTCTTCTTGTTGAATAAACAGATACACTGTAAGCTAATGTTGGGACATGGAAAAAAGATTTTCCTTTGAGTTAAAAGGAAAATGCTCTTAACACCAGCTACTGGACATCTTACTGGAAATGACCATGACTAAGGAGATGCCTCGTATTCTTTTCACAGGAACTGGAAAGGGAGCATGGCTCTTGGGATTGTATCTGGACAGTCAGCAGGGGTGTGGGCATCTTCCCCTCATGGCACAGCCCTGCTCTGTGTTGCTGGGAGCATCCATTGAGGCCCTGAGCACCCCCAGGGCAGGCAGCTAGGGGATCTGAGTCCTGGGGATGCTTCTGTTGAGGTTTTCCAGCTTCATAAGAACTGTCTTACTTCTAATCCTAAAAGTCACTTTTCTAGGTTCTAACTGGTCCCTCTCTCCCCTAGGCATTGTGTCCAAGTCCTACGAATGCCGCCTGAAGGGCCAGGGAGCCACCTTCGTGGAGACAGACAGCCCCTTCACGGCGGCCGCACTGGCGGAAGAGTCTCCAGTCAAGGACAGGCCGCTGCGGAGCAGCAGGAGGTCGGTGGCTCCGCCCGAGCCAGTCCAGCAGGTCATCATCATCCAGGGCTATGAGGGCGAGTTCGCCCTGGACGCCTCCGTGGAGGAAACGGCTGCGGCCACGCTGCAGACGCTGGCCCTGGCCGGCCAGGTGGCCCGCGTGGTGCACATCACCGAGGACGGTCAGGTCATCGCCACAGGGCAAAGCGGGGCACATGGGGGCGGCGGGGCTCCCAGCCCGGGCCTGCCGGAGCCGCTGGCCGACGGAGCCACGCAAGTGGTGGTCGTGGGTGGCTCAGTGGAAGGGCATGGCGTGGACGAGCCCCTCAGCCCCAGTGGGGCCGTCATTCAGCAGGTGACCAAGCAGGAGATTCTAGACCTGGCCGAGGCTGGCGTCCCCCCGCCCGACGCGGCCTCGGCCTTGGACGCCCTGCTGTGCGCGGTCACCGAGCTGGGAGGAGCGGAGGGCCCAGCAGCGGCAGAGGAGAAGGGCAGGGCCGGGCCCAGGGACGTGCTGGTGCAGCTGCCGGGGCAGGAGGCAGCCACTCCCTCAGCCCCGGAGATCCATGTGTTCCACGACGGGCCGGAAGGCGCGGCAGCCGCGGAGCCGGTGGAGGTGCTGACCCAGCTGGTGCGGTCCTGTGGGAAGTTCCCTAACAGCGGGGAGTGTTTGCATCTCTCGGTCACAGCACATCTATCGTGATCCTGAACATAAAACAATGGCGTCAGGAAAGAATTGAAGGACCAGCTTCGAATCCTAACCCAGAGCAGGTTCTGGGAGGAGAATGAGGAAAGGAGAAAGGCCCTTCGTGGAGTAAACCACAGAAAGTGTGGGGAGTCATCCCTCCTCTTCCTGTTGAATGTTAGCCCACCGTGGAAGAGCTGTCTCTTATACACATCTCGTCACGCAAGTCATCGTCAACGAAGAGGGCACGGTGCACATGCTGGCCCGCGAGGGCTCCCAGATCATCATGCAGGAGGCCGAGGCACGCGGGCCGCACGTGGACCTGGCCGAGGAGGATGGCGAGATCTCGCAGATCATCGTCACCGAAGAGCTGGTGCAGGCCATGGTCCAGGAGCCCGGCGGCGGCTTTCCCGAGGGGGCCACACACTACATCGTGACCGAGCTGCCGCCCGGCGTGCAGGACGAGCCGGCCGTGTACTCGCACACCGTCATTGAGGCAGCCGGCTCCCAGGAGCTCCTGCAGGCAGGGGCCGTGGTCCCCAGTGGAGCCGAACAGCTGACGAGCATGGTCATCTACACCCAGGAGAGCTCCCCAGCCGCCGCGGTCATCCAGAGCCAAAGAGACAGCAGCGAAGTCCACGAAGCTTGAGGCCGGGGCCCAGCCGCCGGCGCTGGGCTGAGAGACCAGCACGCGAGGCCGTGCGCCCTGCACCCGCCAGCGAAGCGCACGTCCGAGGGGCCAGGGATGGCCCTACGCCGCCGCGTGCTCGGGGCGCCGGGGACGCGCACGCAGGAGTGCAGCCTGCAGCGGGGCGGGGCGGGGCGGGGC
>SJYC01112218.1:0-96119 GCA_006408675.1 Madoqua kirkii | reverse complement strand
GTTCTACTCATTGGCCCAGAAGTTAAGTTGTTTCCTGTTGTTCCCACAATGTCTTCCCGTTGCAGTTGTGAGAGGACCGTGCCCTAGCCATGGAAGAGTGGCTTCAAACACGGCTGCCCTTGCAGTCCAGCATGTCCCCATTGTAACAGTTTATTACATGTTTGGTTAAAAGTTGCAGCTACGTGTGTTACCACATCGAAGCAGCCTGCTCCTGTTCATTTTCCTGGAAATGTTAGGATCACAGCGTCCCCAGACCAAAGGCAGCCTGTTCATTTTGTGTACCGCCTTCCTCCTCCAGACCTTGTAGGTGTGGACCTTGCCCAGGTTGCTTCAGCTTAAAAGATTCCTCCTTAAGCCTATGGTTAAGAAAAGCCTTGACATTTATTAAACCTTAGTTAAGAAAACCCAATGCTTCTAATTTTGACTTAGTTTCATATAATAAAGTCTATATGAAATGTGCATTCTGAAAAATACTGTTTGTATCAATATTTTGCTTTTATAACAAATGTTTCTTAATGTTGACATCATTTTCACAGGATTTATCAGTGATTTATGTCCCTGTGAAAAAGCTGACATCAAACATCAGTGATAGAGAGCCATGCCCTAGCCCCCACAGAACTGTGTGTGCCTTGCTGTGGGGTCCCTTCCCCTGGGGGTGTGAGTTAATAGCCTGGTGACCCACTTCTTAATTGCTTCCCTTCCAAAATTGTAAAACCCTCCCCTCCCCCAAACAGAAAGGTTGTTTTCTGTTTCTTTTTTCTTTGAAATAAACAGCACTGAAAGAGAAGGATGACATTTTCTTTCCAGCAGCCAACTGACGGACAGCCATAAAAGGCCGAGAGCACTTGTCCCTTGCTCCCCTCTCGCCCATGCTGAGTGTGCTGGCTTCTGCTGGCCATCTCTGCACCTCGGCGCTGTGTGCTCCACATTTGGCCCATGACCCAGGCAAATTCTCGTGACAGTAACATAGTCTCGTGGTTCAGTTCAGTTCAGTCGCTCAGTCATGTCTGACTCTTTGCAACCCCATGAATTGCAGCACGCCAGGCCTCTCTGTCCATCACCAACTCCTGGAGTTCACTCAAAACTCCTGTTCATTTTGTGTACCACCTTCCTCTGTCACGTCCATTGAGTCGGTGATGCCATCCAGCCATCTCATCCTCTTTCATCCCCTTCTCCTGCCCCCAGTCCCTCCCAGCATCAGGGTCTTTTCCAATGAGTCAACTCTTTGCATGAGGTGACCAAAGTACCGGAGTCTCAGCTTTAACATCAGTCCTTCCAATGAACACCCAGGACTGATCTCCTTTAGGATGGATCTCCTTGCAGTCCAAGGGACTCTCAAGAGTCTTCTAAACAACACCACAGTTCAAAAGCATCAATTCTTTGGTGCTCAGCTGTCTTCACAGTCCAACTCCCACATCCATACACCACAGTTCAAAAGCATCAATTCTTTGGTGCTCAGCTGTCTTCACAGTCCAAGTCCCACATCCATACATGACTACTGGAAAAATCACAGCCTTGACTAGATGGACCTTTTTTGTCAAAGTAATATCTCTGCTTTTTAATATGCTATCTAGGTTGGTCATACCTTTCCTTCCAAGGAGTTAGCGTCTTTTAATTTCATGGCTGCAATCACCACCTGTTGTGGTTAGCATCTTAAAATTGTGAAGCACAGAAGGGAGAAAAGGAAGAGAAAATGGTACTGTTGTGCTTTCCATCGCAGTCCTGTTTCCACGCCCCCTGAGAGGTCAGCTTGGAAGCCAGCCTTGGCCGGGTGCCTGAACCCTCTGTGTCTCCCCTGACCTGGTCCTCAGAGCCCTGGGTCCCACCCACCTGAAGGCTCCTCCCTCCAAAAAAAAATTTTTTAAAAGGAAAATCTCAGGCTTGACACTGCAATTCATAATTGGCTGGGTATGACTTGCCCCTGATTCCTAAAAATGGCAGGGCAGTTCTGCTCCCCTTCAACACTGTCTTTAGCAAACAGCGACAGCAGCAACTTCCATGTGTTTTGTCGAGAGGAAGATGACCTTTACAAAGTGATGCCCCTCACCAAGCTTCTCATACATGTTAAAAAAAGGAAAAGTGGATGTGGGGGATTATTTTCAGTGGGAAAATATCTTCTTGATCATTCTTCCTGTTAGCTGCAGCCCGCAGCCCGCGGCTTGGATGCTAATTCCTAACCGTGCTTAGTCCCGTATGGCTAACCTTTTCTGCCTCAGTCCTGGGTGTTGACACTGACATGCTGCAGTTTACCGTTTGTGATTTATTTAGGATAAATATGTCTCAGGTGGCATTTAATCCTTCATAAAACCAGTGTAGCCTGCAGTGTCAAACCACCACTCGTGTTGTATGCACAATGAAAAGAGCAGGCCTTTGCATTTAAAAAAAAAAAAAAAAAAACTGTCCAGAAGGTGTTTCAAGGCTCAGAAGGATTGCAGAGGATTCACTAGGCTCCTGTGTCCTGTAATTACCTGTAGAGCTGGGTTAATGTGGTCTCTCTCTTCTCTCTCATTACACAACCGGTGGAATGTGAGGGTGTTGAAACACACAGAAGCGCAGGCCTCAGAATAACGAGGCATGGCCCATCGCCGTGCGGGCGCACTCCCTGAAACACCACCTTCCGTGAGGCACCCACGAGGAGCCTGAGCCTTCCTGGAGGTTGGGCTGGAGAAGGCAACACAACTCCAAAGAAGTGAAAAGCAGAGCAACAGAAACGTTTGCTTGGAGACCGTGACCCCGAAGGAACAGCTTCTTATCAAACCCCGGCCGGAACCTTTGGTGGAGAGGCTGGGACTGCTCTGCCCAAGGCAGCGAACAGAAGTGGCTGAGGTTTCCGGCTTCTAGGACGGAGGGTGGGCAAGGCTTTGTGTTCATGAAGAGCTCGCAAGAGCTTTTCTGTACAGAGGGAGTTCTGACTGCGTAAGGTCCTTTAAATGAGGTGTGTAGCTCAGCCAGGCATCCTTCAGGGCCGCCTCGGGCCTGGAGCAGAGGGAGGGAGGGTCCTCTAAAACAAGCCCCCCGCTGGCAGGGAACCCACGAGCAGACAGACCCGCATCTCCTGAAAGATGCAGCAGAGAGCATTCACTTGCTTCTTGGCTTTGAGAACCAAGTAACTATAAGATGATATCAGTAAGACGGTGTCAGTGGAGCCCTGAAAATTCCGTTCAACCCAGACACGTGAGCCCAGAGCGCTAGAAGACCCCTGGAGGAGCCCATGGTGAGTCTTTGCTCAGCCACCTGGTCCTGAGAGGCCACTGTGCAGAGTGCTCAGAGGTCCAGACCTGGTCACACCTGACGCCGGCTCAGCCCCAGCCCCGCTCTGTGCAGCAGGGACGGGCTGCCTGGTAGCTGGGCCTGTGGGAAGTTCCCTAACAGCGGGGAGTGTTTGCATCTCTCGGTCACAGACATCTATCGTGATCCTGAACATAAAACAATGGCGTCAGGAAAGAATTGAAGGACCAGCTTCGAATCCTAACCCAGAGCAGGTTCTGGGAGGAGAATGAGGAAAGGAGAAAGGCCCTTCGTGGAGTAAACCACAGAAAGTGTGGGGAGTCATCCCTCCTCTTCCTGTTGAATGTTAGCCCACCGTGGAAGAGAGCGTCCCTCGCACTTGAGCAGCCTCCTCCTGCTCCATCTTGCTGAAGGATACAATCCCTTTTCTGCTCCTCTAGGGTGATATCATTTTACATGAAGGAAAAAGTTCGCTCAGATGGCAGTTATACGTTTCGGAAGCACCTTCTAATCAGGGATTGGTGATTCATTATTAGCTTCAGCGGGCGATCCATCTGACATGTAAGGGGAAAAAATTAGCAGCTGTCACTGCCTGATGAGTTAATTTCCTGATATGCCTGACACTGAAAAGCCATTTGGAGACATGGCAGCGGCTGACGGGAAACCTGGCGCCGCTCATAACTGGAGACGGAGCAGGGCCGGGCGGGGCGGCAGGGGTTGGCAGGTGCTCCGTGTGTGTCCTGCGCCTTGGTCCAGAGCCCCGTGCGCCCAGGAGCCCGCAGCAGGGACCCGGGCCTGACCTCGGAGAGGCAGCGCATCACGTTCTCCTTCCGCTGGGCTTCTCGGCAATTTCCATAATCGGAGCTTGGTTCAATCGTGGGATGATGGTTTGTCACCGTGAAAAGTTGCCTCGTGAAATAAACATCGTGGAGACTCAGGAGGAGGGAGTGAAGGCAGAGAAAGTGGGCAGCCAGGGGCTCGCAGGCCCCGAAGGCAGAGCCAGGCCTCCCTCCAGCCCTGTCCCCTAGGGGCGCATCCCCAGGGCCCCCACTGCCAGCCAACAGCTTGGGAGAAAGCCGGAACATTTTCTAATACCTGATGTGTTAGTCGCTCAGTTATGTCTGACTCTTTGCGACTCCGGGGACTGCAGCCCACCGGGCTCCTCCATCCATGGGATTCTCCAGGCAAGAACAGTAGAGTGGGTTGCCATTCCCTTCTCCAGGGAATCTTCCCAACCCAGGGATGGAACCCAATGAGGTGAAAAACAAAGGCCTCTCTATCTTAGCCAAAAGGCCAAGAAGATGGAAACCAGGAGCAGAGAACTCAGTTAGGAACAACTTGTATCCCCAGGAGGGATGCACGTGGTCTGGGTGGGAGAAGGCACTGCCTGAAGGTTTTTCGTGGAGGTGCCCAGAATGGACGCCGGTGCTGTTGACACCTGAGCCCTCCTGGGCAGCAACAGGTGGGAGACTGTACATGTTATGAAAATAAGGTGAGTCTGTCATCATGGTTGCTTCCTGGGTTCAGGTCTGCAAAGTCAGTGAAGCAGAGGCCCCTGGAGGAATCCTCATCCAGGAGAAACAAGCGTGAGAACCTGGTCACTCCAGCTCAGCCAGGGATTCTGGTCTCATCTCTCGGTTGGATGCAGGGCGTGTAGGACACTGTGAACCCAGCCGGGAGCTGGACAGAACCGCCCGGCCCTCACGTGGCCACAGAGGCCTGCTGGGAGATGGAAATAAATCCCTGATAAGCCTCTCAGTCAGAGAATCATTCACTTACTCCATGGCTCTGCATTTTCGGTACCTTTTAATAAATTCTTTTAAAATGAACTAATTTCAGTGTGACTTAGCATCAGGAGCAGACCATTTATCAGCGGGATAAACAGGAGTGCATGGACCGGTCCACACTGGCAGCGTTTCCAGTTGCTGCAGGATGGCTCGTTACTCGTCAGATGACTTTCTAAGAAGGAGGAGAGCAGCAGAGTCAAGGTTTGGGTTTTCATTTCCACACTGGGTTCGTGTGCAGAGACCTAGAGCTTCATTCAGGCTTGTCTGGGACAGTTGGTAGCTCCGGCCCGGGACGCGGGGAGGGCAGGGTGGCCGGAAGGTGGCTGGAGCGAGGTCTCTTTAGCAGGACAGCCTTTGAGGGGCCCCACCGCCCCCCAGAGCCTCGCAGGTCCTTGGAGCCATCCTGACCCGTCTGAAAACGAGGCCTGAACCAGAAAGAAAGTGCAGCCCCCTAGCTGGGTGCATGGTCGGCCTCTGCCCCGTGCTGGTGCACACAGGTGAGGGCGTTCTACCATCAGAGCTGCCGGAGGGGCCACTTAGAGAGCCTGGCATCGCAGCTTATCCCTCGCTGCTGACCCGGAGGAGTCAGCGCCACCCCACAAGTCGCAGCCTCACTGAGAGGGAGGCGCTGCGAGACGGCGCTGGGCCCTGGCCGGGACACTAGTCATTTAACCTGGGTGCAGGGCGCCCCCACCCTGCCACCAGGATGTGGTCTCTGGGCACGTGGGAAGGGAGGGTCCGCCCCCGCCCAGCCCCTGCCCTTCCCGGAGCCCAGGGGCTCATCCTCCATCTCTGTTTCCCCAGCAGAGCATCAGTTCAAGGGCACAGACACCTTTGCCCTTGGCGGTGAGCGCAGCTTGGGACGCCCTGGGCCCTCAGCCGGCCACTGTGAGTGAATGAGCGGGCAAATAAGCACGAGTCTCATTCCGCATCAGTTTTCCTTATTATTTCTATTCCTTTCCACGTTTTTAGTCATCATTTTCTCAAATAACAGAAATCTTTAACACAAGTTGAGCAGTAGATGCAGCTTGCGCACGCTTCTTACTGTGTGTCAGGTGGGTAATACACATCTCGCACCTCATTTCCCCCTTTCGGTGGAATTTCTTGATACGGAGGGTCCTGAGACCGAACGTTAACAAACACTGAGCTGGGTTCACACGTGGCCTTGTCATACATGCCAAGGTGACTTTTTTTGAGCTTTTGGTCAACAGGAGTGGATGGCAAGTTTCTTCACTCGTGAGTATCATAGTTTTAGGGAAGCATAACGGTGCCTGTGGCAGCAGGCTAAATACGCTCTGTTGAGATCGGAATTCTGTGCGCTCATTCCCCGCTTCTCTCTCGCCCTGAGGTCCAGGGCCGGTGCTACTCATTCCTTGATGCGCCTGACAAGAAATCAGTGCCCATGGTGGTCCTGAACAATCACGACTTTTCTGGAGCGAGGTCTTTGACTGTACCGGCACATGAAGCAGCAGACGTCCATCCGGTCCAGACCACAAGCCCGCTCGCAGATAGCTGCGTCCCTGGTGCAGGCGGGGAAGAGCTGGTCCATTGGAGACGAGAGAGCCACACCACAAGGAGGGGAATAATTCCAAGCGTAGCTGGTGGAGAAGGCACGCTTTCACACCTCCGCACCTCAGAAGTCGGGAAGCATCCATATTGGCTTAGATCCAGCCACAGGCCCCGTCTTGGCCAGGAGGGTGCAGTCCTGCATGGGACAGCTCCAGGGAGGCTGTGGTCCCGGCTCGGGGTCCAGGGTGCTCTGACATCTAGCGACTGGACGTGAGGATGCCATGGAGCCCCTGCGGCGCTGGGACAGCTCTCCGCTCGCTCGATCCTCCAAGCAGACCTGCTTCTAGCCAGCAAGTCTCCGCCCAGTCCACCCGCCTGCTGGGCAAGGGCATTCCCTGAGTGGCCCGAGTCCTCCCAGGGAGCAGGAGGCCGGGCTGCACTCATTGCTTGAGACGGAATTCTGTGCGCTCATTCCCCGCTTCTCTCTCGCCCTGAGGTCCAGGGCCGGTGCTACTCATTCCTTGATGCGCCTGACAAGAAATCAGTGCCCATGGTGGTCCTGAACAATCACGACTTTTCTGGAGCGAGGTCTTTGACTGTACCGGCACATGAAGCAGCAGACGTCCATCCGGTCCAGACCACAAGCCCGCTCGCAGATAGCTGCGTCCCTGGTGCAGGCGGGGAAGAGCTGGTCCATTGGAGACGAGAGAGCCACACCACAAGGAGGGGAATAATTCCAAGCGTAGCTGGTGGAGAAGGCACGCTTTCACACCTCCGCACCTCAGAAGTCGGGAAGCATCCATATTGGCTTAGATCCAGCCACAGGCCCCGTCTTGGCCAGGAGGGTGCAGTCCTGCATGGGACAGCTCCAGGGAGGCTGTGGTCCCGGCTCGGGGTCCAGGGTGCTCTGACATCTAGCGACTGGACGTGAGGATGCCATGGAGCCCCTGCGGCGCTGGGACAGCTCTCCGCTCGCTCGATCCTCCAAGCAGACCTGCTTCTAGCCAGCAAGTCTCCGCCCAGTCCACCCGCCTGCTGGGCAAGGGCATTCCCTGAGTGGCCCGAGTCCTCCCAGGGAGCAGGAGGCCGGGCTGCACTCATTGCCCCGAGCCCTCCGCCCCCGCCGCTCTTGGGCTGGCCTCTCTCTCTTCCTGCTGCTCTTTCCATTCATCTGGAATGGTCCCTGGCCTTCCCCGCCTCCGGCATCTGCACACGTTGTCCAGGCTCCCAGCATTAGGTCTGCTGCAGAGGGGATTCCCGCCCGCAGCCTGATGGACGGGGAGCAGGCGTCAGAAGCCCGGGTTCCCGTCTTGCCATCTGAAGGCAGATGGTGACTTGTGCGTCTGCCCTGAGCTGCTCCTGAACAGCAGGTCCTCGCGGGTTCCCTGCCCTGCAGCCAGGGGGAGGGTGCCCAGGGGCACGGCCCTGCATCCTTGCCCCTGAGGTCGGGGGCTAGCACCTTTCTCAGCACGTGGGGTGGCCGGCGATGTTTAGGTGCCATGCGATCCAGACGCTGAGCCAGGCTGGTTTCCTCGGCAGGAACAGATGACTGCCAGCCCCTCTCCACTTTCCGGGTGCCTCTCTCTCTCACGTACTCCTCCACCTGCGACACCTGGAATCTGCTCCCTGGTGGGTCCTGCTGTGATGGCAGAGCCGGGTGGGGTCAGCAGCAAGGGCCTGAGTGGGGGAGGCTGCCCGGGCTCGGGACCGGGGAAGGCAGCTGGGGGAGCGGCCCACCTTGCATCTCTCCTGAAACAGCCTCCTGCCATCCTCTCTGAAGCCTCCTACCCTGAGGACCCTGTCCAGTGCTGGACTCCTGCTTGGAGGGCGAGCCCACTAGCTCACATGGTCCTGCGTTTGGCGTGGAATGGAAAATTTCCTCAGTGTCCTAATGGTGGCCGGCCGCACTCAGGGGCCACAGCGGTGGCAGGCTTCTGTCTCAAGTCTTCTGAATGTTTTCTCTTCTTAAAGCGCTGTTGTTGTTGCTTGTTTTGGGCAGTTGAAGGTGGATAGCTCTTCCAGCCCAAGGAAAACTGGGCTGAATATGAACTGACTCCCTGCAACATCCACCTCTCAGTTTTGTACAGAAGCAGGTGGCTGCCCTGTTGACCTCTGAAGGACTCCCCAGGACTCTGATCTGGATTCTGGATTCACAGAAACGTGTTCTATCATCAGGCATGCCATCTTTTGGGTCAAGGCCTATGTACTGGAAGGTTCAGAAGGTACCCTCAGCAGGGCCAGTCTCTCTTCCCATTCACTCTCAGCCCCAATCCTTCTTGCTGTGTTTGTGAGACCTTCCTAACCACCCACTAGAAAGTGGTCCCCTCGTCCCTGAGTGTTGGGAAGTAACTTGCCTCTTGTTGCCGGTCGGCTGTGTGTCCACCTGGGACTGGTCTCCCTGAGAGCAGGCGGCCCATAACCATCACCACCAGGCCCGCAGGCTGTGCGTGAGCACTGCCTTCTAAGAGTGGATTGGAGGGTCTCCAGGATTGTCACGAGTTACCGTGGCAACCTGAAAATTAACATCTGGAGTCTTTGGCCAGTCTCGTTTCTCTGGAAATCTGGGGAAGATGAATGAGGAAGATGTTGTCTTTCAAACAAAGAAGCCGGGCAAGAAGCTCTCCCTTCCTCCCGGCTTCAAGTCAGACCACTTGGACTCCTCGTGGTTTTTACAATAAGCGAATTCGCTTACACGACCCCACAGAACAGGCCTGTGCACTTTTCATTCCTTAATCTGAGTCCGAAGTCATTTTTTTAAGCTTTTCTTTAAATTTACCAAAAATATTTTTTAGCAAATGTCTCATGTCCTTCAAAGCTAGGAATGAAACCCTGGTGAAAAGCCTGGGCTTTGCCAGAGTGACGTGAGGGGAGGCGATCACGACAGCTGTTTTTAAAAGGAGCTGAGAAAATGTGGGAATGCACTCTTCTCCAAAGGAGCCGCTTTGGCTGAAAAGATTGGCTCTCCCTTGAGGGTTTTATCCAGGGCAGATCAGGGTGGCTGGGCCAGAGCAACGTCTAGTCTACAAAGACCTGAGCACGCCTCCCAGGAGACACGACTGCTCCATATCTTCACGGAGATTTACACGGGTTCATTCTGGATGTTTCCACTAGCAGGCACCTAAATCACTCTGTGTATTACCCTCAGGTTCAACACAGCCTCTCCCCTCTCCTGTGAAAAGTGTGTCACCAGAAACCGCCCCTGATGGCCATCTTCAGCCGCTGGTCCTCACCTTCCACACAAGCCTTTTCCCAGCTCAGCTTTCCTCTCCCACCAAGATTGCCCCACCCCGACCCCTGTCCCTCTCTCGGACTTTCCACTTTTCAAGCCACAATGCGGACTCACGTCTGTTGCATTTCAGCCCCTTGACTTGCCTATTACCAATTGCAAAGGTCATTTTGAGTGTGGTGCAGTGTAAATCACTTCATCTCTGAGGACACGATTTTCCCTCTCTCTCCCCAGTTTCCAGGTGCCCCCCTCCTCCGGGCCACACCACCACCACCTAGACCTCTCTGCTCTGGGGCTGTCGATTCTTAATGGCTCCCCTGGAACCTGGGCAAAAGGGGTCCTCAGACCCGCTGCTCTCAAGGATGAGATTTATATGTTCACCGCTTGGCTGGGGAGGTGGGGTGGGGGGAGGTGGGAAGCATATTTCTAGGATAAAGTGAAGACAACTGAGGCCAAATATAGAGTCTACCAACATCTTCTCTGTGGAGGCAGTGACGACGGCTTTTAGAACCAAAGGGCGTGAAGAGTGGAGGAGGCTCGTCAAGATGACCTCAGCCCCACGGGGCCTGGGATATGCGTGCCTGTGTGTGCGAGAAGGGGAACGTGTATGCTTGAGTGTGTGTGTCAGTGTAAGCATGTTGAGAGAAGCAGTGACCCCATAGGCTTTGAGGATGTCTGCCTCTGAGCTCCTGAGACATCACCCATCCAACCAGCTCTTTCCAGAAGGTTCTGCCATGCAGCAGGGTGAGTGCTGTCCCAGGCCTGAGAAACCAGGTCCTTGGTCAGTCTCCAGGGAGGGACGGTGTATTCTGGGTCTTCTGAGCAGCGGACAGTCTTTGAGGAGGCAGCTGAGGGCCTGATCCTGTGCCACGTTCATAGTAACCCAGCCACCAAGACCCTCACCCTCAACCTAAAGAGGCAAAAGTGGCAGGTCTGAGTCAGGGCAGTCTCAGGCAGGAAGACGTGGGCCTCAGGGAGGGGCCCTGGGCCTGGCCTCCCGCCTGTGCCCTGGCCCGTCTGGAAGATTCTCTGCACTTCCGTACCCCTCCACCCCTACTCTGTGAATGTAATCGGGTGGCTCTGAGGACAAACAGGAGTATGCTGAGTTCCTTTGAGGGAAAATGTTCTGCAAAGTCTGAAACATGTTTTGTTATCCCATCACCATGGGATGCTGTTAGAGCTGGAAACAACAGTAATGACAGCTGTGGACATGCACTGGGTCAGCCGGGAACATGCCGAGGGGCCTCCCTGCTGGAGCCGAGTGCTCCTGGCCCCTGGTCTCCGGAGGGTGTGGTGGAGTTGAGGGACCCCCGCGACGGGAAGAGGACCACAGAGGTGCCCAGATGGGTCAGGCCCAACCCAGGGTGAGCCGTCAGCATGGGCCCCACAGGGCGTGCGAGAGGCACGGGCCCAGGCTCCATCCTCAGCCCGTGTGGGAACGCCGCCGAGGTGGACGCCGTGGGGAGGTACAGGTGTCACGGCGTGGGCCATGGGCTCAGGAACAAGGCTTCAGTGGATCCAAGAATGGTTAGGATTCCATGGGTGGAAGACGAGCCTGTCCAGGTGGGGAAGCCGAGGACTGGAGGTGGGGCCAAGTGCCGCAGCCCTTCTCCAGCCCCAGGCCCCCCAGGGACGCAGGCTCAGAGACATCCGCACCCCCACGAACATCCATGGGAGGGGACCCCTGTGTCTCAGGGAGACTCCCATCTGAACGCACGGCCGTCCCGGGATGCCCGCCGGGGCTCCTGTCACAGCCTCTGCCACACACACCCCCGCCCAGGCCCTCGCTCATTCTGCACACAGGCCCTGGAATGAAAATTCTGCCATTACCAAAACTATTGGAATTACAATCCCTACTCTTAACAGTTCTGAAAAATCGAGGGAAGACAACTCTCCTAGGTCAGAAGGACACTTGAAGCACCATCCATCTTTGGCAAAATATTTCATGAAAGAAGCAACCCCTGGAATTCCTTTGTAACATCTTGGGACTCTCACCAGTGGAGCTCGATGGGTGTCTCTCCCCACTAACTTTTCAGATGTTCTGTTGAAGCACAGTTGTGCACAGCAGAGTGTACACACTGCTCGTGGGTAGCTCTGTGCATTTCCAGAGACTCAAACCAGCTGCGTGACCGGAAACAGGATGTGACCTCTGCTGTCCTGTGAGTCACAGCACGCAGGGCCCAAGGCCATGGTTCATCCTGCCTGCTCGGTGCTCGCTACTGTGGAACCATGCAGGGCAGGGCATGCGTGGTACGTCTGTGAGGTCGCCCACAGGGCGTGTGCAGTCTAAACTGGTGCGTCTGAGAAAGGGAACATGCAGGTGGACAGTGGCCAGGCCATATATAAGGTGGGGCTCCGACCCACACCTGCAGCCCAGGAAGCCAGTCCCTTTGACTGAAATAAACAGCCGGATGGCTCTCACCAACAACAACCCCAGAAGCTACTCATTAACTTCCGTAACAACTGGCACCAAAGGCCCAAGATTGGCTTACAGCTGGCAGCATCCCTAAGTTTGGTCTTCTCTTCCAACTGGAACACCCAGAGAAAGCCGGCTATGGTCCCGAGTCCATCCTTTCCTCAAGATTGCTTTGTTCTTCTCCTTGCCTTTTGCATCAGTTCAGTTCAGTTCAGTCGCTCAGTCGTGTCCGACTCTTTGCAACCCCATGAATCTCAGCACACCAGGCCTCCCTGTTCATTACCATCTCTCGGAGTTCACTCGGACTCTTGGCATATATATATGAATTTTGGAATTATCTTTGTCCTTTTCCACAGGGAAAGAAAAACACCTGCAAGTTTGATTGGGATTATATTTAACCTAAACGTCAATTTTAGGAAAATTCAGTTCAGTCGCTCAGTTGTGTCTATCTCTTTGCATCCCCACGGACTGTAGCACACCAGGCTTCCCTGTCCATCACCAATTCCTGGAGTTTACTCAAACTCATGTCCATTGAGTCGGTGATGCCATCCAACCATCTCACTCTCTGTCATCCCCTTCTCTTCCTACCTTCAATCTTTCCCAGCATCAGGGTCTTTTCCAATGAGTCAGTTCTTCGCATCAGGTGGCCAGAGTATTGGAGTTTCAGCTTCAGCATCAGTCCTTCCAGTGAATATTCAGGACTGATTTCCTTTGGGATGGACTGGTTTGATCTCCTTGAAGTCCAAGGAGGAAAATTAACATCATTTAAATATTTAGTCCTCCAGTCCATGAACACAACATGTCCCTATGTTTTTATCTCTCAATTTTTTTTCTCTTTAAAGTGTTTGAAACTGTTAGGCACAAAGGGCTTACATGTGTTTTATTAGATTATTTCTTGATTTTTATAGGTATTTCTTGATATTTAACTGATGACCTTGACAGTATTGTAAATGCTACCACCTTGCAGTTCCGGCTTGTGTTTGTTGCTGGTATGCATAAATAGGATTGTGTTTGGTTATTCACCTGGTAGACAAAAATCTGCCCCCACCCCCTTTACCTTTTCACTTCCTGGTTTCTGTCTGTGTCTGGTGAGGGGCTGCTTGTCACGCTCTTCATGGCACATTGCTGCCACCAGTCGCTGCAAGGCCCTCTCTGGTTCGGTTTTTCTCTTTATCCCTTTGATCTCATTTCCTGCTCCCTGACAAACAACCGTTTTCATGTGTCTCCTGCCCATCTCTCTGTCTGCTCTCTGCTTGCCGGTGGGGCTGAGAGTGTCTTCTCGTCCTTGTGGGCTTTGGGGTTTCCCACTCGGCAACGTTGCTCTTTATGATCCTTGCCCATCCACCGTGCTACCCTGAACCTGGTTGGTTTTTAGGATTCCTACCTTTTTCTACTTGCCTTTATCTGAAAACATGAGACCAGAGCTGAAAAGAGGGGTCTTTCTGGCTTCTGGCCACCATCAGCTCACGGAGACTGAGACAGTGGTACGTTAGCCGCCACTATAGGTGAGCAAGGAAGGTCCCCAAGTTAAAGTTCATGGCCACGTGGTCCTTAATGTCGGTGTGTAAGGTCTTCTCAGCTGTGGAGCGGGCGTCTCACTGCGGTTGTGAGCGGGGCTTCCTAGGAATGCAACGGAAACCTGGAAGTAGCGGTCAGGACAGCTTGAGAGGGCCTCTGTGAGCCTGTCACTCACGGAGCCTGCATCTGGCCTTGTGATGCTGCAACACACCCAGTTCATAACCGGTGGTTAAGAATCTAATAATGTCCGTCACCACGTTAGGCTTTCTGCAATAAAACAGCACATTCCTTACCACAGTGCTCCCGTTGTGTATCCCGTAAGGCCAGCACAGGCATAGGTGTGCATGCCCCACACCTGTAAGTTGGAATAAAAGCACAACCCCCAATGCATGTGCGTGAGGACAGTGCAGAATGGAGGTGCAAGAGTGTTAGGGCGTCACTTCGGGGGAGGGCGCTCGTTTCTCACGTTCTCCCCGCCTTGTCTTTGGAGTTTAGTTTCCAGTGGAATTTAGTTTCAGCATACTTAGTGTCCGGGCTTCCTCAACAGCTCAGCGGGGGTGGCTCCTGTCGATGCAGGAGGCGCAGGAGGCGCGCACCTGCTGGGACAGGAAGATGGCACCCTGGAGGAGGAAATGGCACCCACTCCAGTATTCTTGCCTGGAGAACCCCACGGACAGAAGAGCCTGGTGGGCTACAGTCCATGGGGTTGCAAAGAGTCAGACACAACTGAGGACACATAGTTGTTTTGTATTTTAGTTTGTTCTTCCCAACTCTTGCCCTATATCTCTGCTTCAAAGACCTCTGAGTTTTCCTGTCTTGGTTAGAGGTCAAGTCTTAGGTCCCAGATATGCCCAGTTCTTGTCCCCGTAACAAAGGTGTGTCACGTGAGCCCGCTTTCTTCGTGGCCCAGCCTGACAAGGCAAGATTCCCCGGGGCCAGCACACCACCTTAGGGGTGATGCCGCTTCCCTAAGAGGCTGCGTCAGGAGCACGGAGGAGAGAGAAGGCTGGGCTGGCAGGAGCGCCTGGGGCCTCAGAGAGGGGAGGAGGCCTCAGAAAGTCGGGGCCCCGGAAGCCACTCGGTACAGAACTTCCCATTTTCCCCTGAGTCTGGCCAAAATCTCCCCAATTTATTAAACATCCAGCAGGGAAAATTCCAAATCAGATATCAAATCTCTGTATTACCTTCCACCAAGTCACATTTATTTTTATGTCTGACGTAGCCGACATCAAATAAACAGTTATTTTAAAAATTGGGTGCATCACAACTCTGTGACACGGCCAACCTTTAAGAAAAATGAATGATTTATTTAAAAGGTTGGATGTGTCACAGGAGCATCTAAATCAGCAAGTGAAAAATCAGACGTCCCGGCGGCCAGGCAGCAGGAGGGAGCGGACGGGGAGGCGGGGGAGAGGGGGTGCGGGAAGGATCTGGAGTAAACGCAAACACATCTTCCTCCAGGAAAGTGGGTGTGAGTGTGACGGTCCATGGCCGACAGGAAAGCGGCCAGGATGTACGCACTTCGCATTGCCTAAAGAAGACCTGTTCACACCTCACCGCAGGAACCCTTTCTGATTTGACCGTGATTCGCTTTTACTGTTAGTGGGTTTCAGGGTGTGCCCAGGCCTGTGTTTTACTCCCAGAAATCTTGAGGTGCTGACCGCCCTACCAGCAAGCGTGCATATGTGTGTGTTTGTGTGTTGTGTGTTTGTGTGTGTGTGTTTCTCTGTGTGTATGTGTGTTGTGTGTGTTTACATGTGTTTCTGTGTATTTGTGTGTAATGCGTGTGCTGTGTGTATGTGTGTGCGTTGTGTGTTTTTGTGTATTTTTGCATTGTGTGTATTACGTTTGTGCATTGTGTATATGTGTGTTTCTGTGTATTGTGTGTGTTTGTGTATTGTGTGTTTCTGTGTATTTGTGTGTATTGTATATATGTGTGTGTTTCCATGTGTATATGTGTATGTGTGTTGGTTTTTGTGTTTGTATTGTGTGTGTTTCTGTGTGTTGTGTTATGTTTGTACCCTGTGTTTGTATTTGTGTTTCTGTGTATTGTGTGTGTTTGTATTGTATGTGTTTCTGTATGTTTGTGTGTAATGTGTGTTGTGTGTTTCTGTGTATTTGTGTGCATTGTATGTGTTGTGTGTATGTGTGTTTGTATCTGTGTTTCTGTGTGTTTGTGTGTATTGTGTGTGTGTTTCTGTGCATTTGTGTGTATTGTGTGTACTTTGTGCTTGTGTGTGTTTCAGTGTGTATTGTGTCTGTGTGTGTTTGTGTGTGCAGGACTTGAAGGTCACAGGGCAAGCAGGTTTCCACCTGTGTGCTAAGTCTCCTCTCAGCCCGACATCTTAGGAGGGACGTGCAAGCCTTCAGAGGAGGCACCTGCTTGGGGGCAGGGACTGTGGAGGCCCGTCCTCGTCAGCCCAGCTTCAGCGGTGTGACTTTCAGCAGTGCCTTGGCCCTCTCTGGGCCTTTTCTTGTTTGTGGATGAAACCGGAGGCTGGATTCAGATGCGCTGAAAGATCCCGCCTGCTTCTCACGTTCATCGCACGTGCTGCTCCTGCTGCTGACGGTGCGGTCCGGCTGTTCTGTGTTCATTCCCAGCCCGCGCACTGTGCGGGCACCTGGGGAGGGGCTGGGGTGAGCTGAGCTGAGGAATCGGAGGTGAGCCCAGGCTTTCAAGCCAGGAGGGGTGCTGGACTCCTAAGAAGCCTGGCGGTCGGGAGGGCGCTGGCTTGCCTGGGGGAATGTGATGACCGATTTCAGTTCTCCGGAGTTATCGCTTAGAGCCCCCGGGGACAGGTGGGTGGGGAGTGTGTGGGACTGTGGAGGCCCGTCCTCGTCAGCCCAGCTTCAGCGGTGTGACTTTCAGCAGTGCCTTGGCCCTCTCTGGGCCTTTTCTTGTTTGTGGATGAAACCGGAGGCTGGATTCAGATGTGCTGAAAGATCCCGCCTGCTTCTCACGTTCATCGCACGTGATGCTCCTGCTGGTGACGGTGCGGTCCGGCTGTCCTGTGTTCATTTCCAGCCCGCGCACTGTGCGGGCACCTGGGGAGGGGCTGGGGTGAGCTGAGCCGAGGAATCAGAGGTGAGCCCAGGCTTTCAAGCCAGGAGGGGTGCTGGACTCCTAAGAAGCCAGGGAGGGCGCTGGCTTGCCTGGGGGAATGTGATGACTGATTTCAGTTCTCCGGAGTTATCGCTTAGAGCCCCCGGGGGCAGGTGGGTGGGGAGTGTGGGAGAAAGGCCCCGGGCCTGGGGGCCTCTCGGATAGAGGAGCCCAGGGGAGCCTTGGGGCAGAGGTCCCCTGCACCTGAGACCCCAGGGGAGCACGCCCTGAGAATGGGGTGCACAGAGAGCAGAGACACGGGGGAGCCTCCAGAGCCAGAGGACCCCTGTGCCCCACCCCCCGAGACCCACAGGCGCCTGGAGCACAGGCAGGCGGGCCCCCGACAGCCGTGGGAGCCGGGAGCACAGCCGGGAGGCAACAGGCTGCAGAGAAGAGAAGCGGCTTCTGGCCCTTCTGGGCTCACTCCCGGCTCTGGAAGTTTCTTTCCTTCGACAGAAGAAGGCTCCAGCACAGGGCCTGGGAGCCAGGCCTTGGTTCCCAGAGTTCAGGACTCTGGGCGGGTTGGGGGGCCAGCAGCAGGGACCCAAGGCTGTCCGCCCTCCTTCGGTGGTCTCCAGGCCGAGGGCTCCTGCCAGCCACGGGACAAAGAGGGGTCCAGAACCCATCTGGGGGCTGGGGGCCGTGGGCTTTGGCGACGCCTGGCCTGAGACCCCTCACCCACCTGGGCTACATGTCCCCTTTCTGCCCATGGGCCCGCCTGCGGGTGCGTGGAGCTCCACCTTCCTAGAGTATGTTCTGAAATAAGAGCTAGCATCGGGAAGTGTTTTGAAAATAAAAAACAGTCTGAGACCCCTCACCCACCTGGGCTACATGTCCCCTTTCTGCCCATGGGCCCGCCTGCGGGTGCGTGGAGCTCCACCTTCCTAGAGTATGTTCTGAAATAAGAGCTAGCATCGGGAAGTGTTTTGAAAATAAAAAACAGCGTTTACAAGCAAGATATTATATTTCTAGGCTAAGATGTCACCGCTATGAAGTACAACCCCGCAGTTAGGACACACGGGGGAATTACGAGTGTGGTTGCGGGAACATTTCTGTCGGCGGCAGGTTATGTAAGCGAGGCGTGCCTGGCGCTGGGTCGAGGCCGAGGCGCTCCGGGCCCGGGCCCGGGGGCTGGTGACCCGTGTCGGTCCCACCGCCGCGTCCTTTCCGGCCCCTGGACCCAGCCCAGTCTGCGGACGAGCGTGAGCTCGCCCCGTGGTCACACAAGCCGCGGGCAAGACTGGAGGGGCCTCTGAAATAAAGTGGGTCGGGCTCCAGGGGGCCTCTGGCGACTTCAGTCTCCGCTCTGGCCTCTCTGCTCTGGACACAGGGGCGTTCCGTGCGCCTCAGAAAGAGAAAAACGAAGTCCCACAGAGTGGGAAGTACGCGGAACTCCTTCCGTGTGCTCTGACGGCGGCAGCAGAGGCCCGATTCCGCCCCGTGACGGCCTCCGTGTCCTGCACGGGTGCGGGGCGGAGGAGGGGCCGGAAGACCCGGTGCTTCGGCGTTCCCATCGTTCCCATCGGTCCCTCCGCTGCCCCTGCGCTCAGCCTGGTGGCGATCCCCCGTGCCCCCTCTTGGCTGTCCTCTGACCGCCCTGAGGATGGGGGCGGGGGTGCTGGCTCTCTCAGCACTGCGCCCCAAGGGCCACCTCCTGCCACCACACGAGCCTGCAGGTCCTCAGGACTTCGCCCTGGGTCCCTGGTCTCACCTCGGGAGTGCGGCAGCAGAGGCCCGATTCCGCCCCGTGACGGCCTCCGTGTCCTGCACGGGTGCGGGGCGGAGGAGGGGCCGGAAGACCCGGTGCTTCGGCGTTCCCATCGGTCCCTCCGCTGCCCCTGCGCTCAGCCTGGTGGCGATCCCCTGGTACCCCCGCTTGGCTGTCCTCTGACCGCCCTGAGGATGGGGGCGGGGCCGCTGGCTCTCCCAGCACTGCGCCCCAAGGGCCACCTACTGCCACCACACGAGCCTGCAGGTCCTCAGGACTTCGCCCTGGGTCCCTGGTCTCGCCTCGGGAGCCCCCATTCTGGCTCGCTTTGTCCCCCAGCTTCCAGGCTGCTCTGTGTTGCCTCCTCTGTGTGTCCCAGCCAGCCCCCACTGCAGCTCCAGGACCCTGGCGGTGCTGCCCAAAACACAGCCACCCACAGTGTCAGACTCCCCTGGACTAACAGTACCGTGGGCCCCAGGCTGCCCATTTCCACCAGGCACTAGAAGCCCAGCGCATGTGACTCTGCAGCCCTGAGCAGGCCCTCCCTCTCCCATCCTATCACAGGTTACATGACATGCTCTCATGGCCAACTCCACCTCTGAAGTCCTCTGGCCGTTTCTTATCACCTCCCTCCTGGGGCTCTGCCCAGAATGGAATGAGTGGTATGGTCAGCGCCTGGTGAGAGGGATCAAGCAGTGGGTTAGGCAGTTGCAGGATGAGTGCAGCTGTTTGGCCGTGCGTCTGTTGTGAGTCTGTGACATGCTCGCCACTTTACATCTTCACAATAATCATCTCAGGACCTCAGAATGGCTGCTGTGGCTCCAGACATCACAGCCACACAGTAAGATGGGCCACAGAGAAGGGGGCATGTTCTTCAGAGACCCTGTCATTTTATCTGATAAGGAAACTTTTTCTGGAAGATGTCTCTGCCTGACCTACTGGTCAATACCATGTCCAGTGCCTGCTTCTAGGTGCAACACTGAGAAATATATCACCCAGTTACACAGATACAGATGAACTGTAATCCTCTCCTTGGGGCTGAGGGAAGGAACCACCTTCCCTGGAATCAAGAGATCTGTGCCTGATACCTGAACACAACCAGTTTCCTTAGTCACTAGGGATGTGGTATTGGCACGGTGCAGCACGTACCGCACAGTGTGGAAGCAAGTGGTGGGGTGGTTCCTTGCCTGCCGCCCACGGTGGGCCCTGCCCACAGCCAGGGGTTTCCCTGCTTCAGAGTCATTGCTACTTGCCCACTGTTTGCTCATCCCTCAGTGGACCCTGACCCCTTCCCAGCCAGCCTCAGCCTGGGAATTGACCACAAGCTCCCACCCCCCACAGTTCAAACATGCCACTGGGGAGTTCACACATAGCATACGGTTTCACTTGACTTGACCCCTGGGACCTCAGCTCTCAGCCCCTCACACACAAAGCCTCCTGATTCGGTGGAGATTTCTTTTCTCTCACTCTACTCCTCCAGCGACAGGAGCCACAGGCGGCTCTGCCTGTGCGGGGTGTGTTCATTCATGTACAGCCAGAGTCAGCTCTGCTAGTGTTCAGGGACTGAGGCCAGGTCCTGGACCAGCTGGTGAGGGTCAGTGGTGTGGTGACGATGGCAGAGGCTGATGTGACCCCCATGACGTGTCCGGGGTTGCCGTGCTCTCCTCTTATTTAGAGACAGAGGAAGGGGAAGTCCCATTCTGAACAACTCTCTCATGATGGCAGACACCCCCAACCCAGGATCAAGGGGCCCCGAGGGCCTCAGGGCCGAAACCTCAGTCTGGCTCCTGCAAAGAGAGGAGAAGGGTGAGAACAGTGAGATTCTGATGTTATTCTTCAGGTGACGCTGGTGCTAGCACTTGGTTGGTTCTTCATAAATGTCTGAAGCACCAGGGGGTGGAAGGGAAGTTTGGGGAGGGGGTGTTTTCTGGAGAGGGTAGGAATTTACTGTAGCCTTATCATAGACCTGGCTTTCCTGGTATCTCAAGCGGTAAAGAATCTGCCTGCAATGCAGGAGACCCAGGTTCATTCCCTGGGTCAGGAAGACGCCCTGGAGGAGGGCATGGCCACCCACTCCAATATCTTGTCTAGAGAATCCTGTAGACAGAGGAGCCTGGCGGGCTACAGTCCATGGGGTCACGAAGAACTGGACAAAACTGAAGCGACCAACACTTTCACTTTCACTATCCCAAACCAGGAAACACGAGACTTGGAAGCCAGGCTGGTGGTCCCCGGTTGTCTCTCCCTGGAGGCTGAGTTCTCTGATTTCCTCGCACAAGCTGTGCGCGTTTCAATTTACAGACTCGTCCCTGCTGAGCCCTCCCTGAGGGTCCTCGAGACCTCGTGGGACCTCCACGACCCCAGGCCTGGAATCTCCCATGTCACCTCCAGCTGCCAGTCCCACCTCCTGCCTTAGACGAGGGGCAGCGTGTTCTGTGTTGGTCTCCAGGGTGAGAAATATTTATTTGTTTGGTTCCCTAACGATATTAAAAACACAGGATGCATTATTTAACCTCCGCCCTTGAAGACGAGCTTCCGGGCGGAGCCTCTGGGCAGCGGTCAGCGCTCACCCGATTCTGCACGGCACTTTGTTCACTGGAGAATTTAGTACAGGTGGATGGGCAGGGGCCTTTCCTTCCTCCTGGGAAGGTTCTTCATCACAGTTGTGAAAACGTAAATTTGGGATGCAGCGAGGCCTTGAAAAGCCAGCATTCCCACTTGCATCGGGCTGCCTCCATGCCTCTCAGGAGCTTGGGGGTGGCCCCCGGAGGCTAACCGCGATCGCTGGTGCCCACTTGTAGGCTCCACCACCGACCCCCACCGCGGGCTGAGCAAGGCACGAGCCCCCGCCCCCCTCTCCTCCTCTCTCCATCAGTTTCAATCCAGAGGAGACCCCCACAGGAGCAGTGCACGGGCCTCTGAAATGCTGCTGCCCCCAACCCCGCCGGGCACTGATTCCTTTGGTGTCCTGGGTTTATGTTCAGGAACGCAGAGAGGAACCCGGGGCTGCCTCTAAATTATGTGCCGCGGACTTGGCAATGCAGCCCCACGTTGGGAACTCTCCTAACTGGTTCTCTGCGGCTGGAGGCTGACCCTTCACTCCTGCTCCTCTGCCTTGGACGCTGCAGACCGCAAACATCATTCCCTCCTGACTCGCGTGCGGAGGCAGGCCCTGGCTCCCGGTGTTCCAGAAGCTTCTGCTTGGCTATGACACTGGACAGCCTGCTGTCTCTGGCTCCTGGGGCTCCGGGTGGCTTCACCTTCCACGTTTTACAGAGGAGCCTGGCGGGCTACAGTCCATGGGGTCACGAAGAACTGGACAAAACTGAAGCGACCAACACTTTCACTTTCACTATCCCAAACCAGGAAACACGAGACTTGGAAGCCAGGCTGGTGGTCCCCGGTTGTCTCTCCCTGGAGGCTGAGTTCTCTGATTTCCTCGCACAAGCTGTGCGCGTTTCAATTTACAGACTCGTCCCTGCTGAGCCCTCCCTGAGGGTCCTCGAGACCTCGTGGGACCTCCACGACCCCAGGCCTGGAATCTCCCATGTCACCTCCAGCTGCCAGTCCCACCTCCTGCCTTAGACGAGGGGCAGCGGGTTCTGTGTTGGTCTCCAGGGTGAGAAATATTTATTCTGTTTGGTTCCCTAACGATATTAAAAACACAGGATGCATTATTTAACCTCCGCCCTTGAAGACGAGCTTCCGGGCGGAGGCTCTGGGCAGCGGTCAGCGCTCACCCGATTCTGCACGGCACTTTGTTCACTGGAGAATTTAGTACAGGTGGATGGGCAGGGGCCTTTCCTTCCTCCTGGGAAGGTTCTTCATCACAGTTGTGAAAACGTAAATTTGGGATGCAGCGAGGCCTTGAAAAGCCAGCATTCCCACTTGCATCGGGCTGCCTCCATGCCTCTCAGGAGCTTGGGGGTGGCCCCCGGAGGCTAACCGCGATCGCTGGTGCCCACTTGTAGGCTCCACCACCGACCCCCACCGCGGGCTGAGCAAGGCACGAGCCCCCGCCCCCCTCTCCTCCTCTCTCCATCAGTTTCAATCCAGAGGAGACCCCCACAGGAGCAGTGCACGGGCCTCTGAAATGCTGCTGCCCCCAACCCCGCCGGGCACTGATTCCTTTGGTGTCCTGGGTTTATGTTCAGGAACGCAGAGAGGAACCCGGGGCTGCCTCTAAATTATGTGCCGCGGACTTGGCAATGCAGCCCCACGTTGGGAACTCTCCTAACTGGTTCTCTGCGGCTGGAGGCTGACCCTTCACTCCTGCTCCTCGGCCTTGGACGCTGCAGACCGCAAACATCATTCCCTCCTGACTCGCGTGCGGAGGCAGGCCCTGGCCCCCGGTGTTCCGGAAGCTTCTGCTTGGCTATGACACTGGACAGCCTGCTGTCTCTGGCTCCTGGGGCTCCGGGTGGCTTCACCTTCCACGTTTCCACCTGAGAGCTGACGCAGAACAATGCGCCCGCAGGGCCAGCATTCAGGAAATTAAACCGGCATTGGCGCTGCATGCAGGGGCCGGCTGTCCGTCTGGCTGGAGAGAAGCACATGCAAGCGCAAGGATTTACGGCCATCCAGGGGCTGGTAGCTTCCCCGCCCCCTCGCTTTATGCCAGTCAGCTCTGGGGTGAGCCGAGGTAGGGTCTGCTAGTTCCCGATAGGAAGTCCTTCTCTCTAGACGCCCCTGTGTCTCAAAGTCCACACCGGGGCCCAGGAAACAACAGCAGGAGGCCGGGGCTGGCAGCCACTAGGACAGGAGAGGTGCCCAGCTGGGCCTCGGGGGCCCCACTGGACAGAGAGCAGGTGCTGACCTCTGTGCACGTGCCCTGGGCAGGGTCCCAGTACCGCCCAGCCTGCCTCCCCGGCGCGTTGTCCTGGGAGGAACGGCCAGCTCGGCCCTGGAAGGTGACCTTGGCTGTGAGCACCCCAGTTCTGCTCCCATTGCAGCCTCTTTTCTGGGAGAAAGCTTATTTTTCAAAGAAGAGGATGGTTTCAAGCCTTCGTTCCCTTAAAGGCTGCTGGTGGGCTGCTCCCTCCTGGGCCCCTGGCCACCCATCTCGCAACTCTTCACCCAGACTTAGAGCCAAACAGATTAGGAGCGGAATCATTCTAATCGAAAGAATAAATACGTGGGGGTGAGAAATGGATTATTAATTCAAGCTGTGCCCTCCGTCCCAATAACAAATGACCCAGCATTAGGGAGAGCCGGTGGCTAAATTAGCACGAATGTGGGCCGGCGCCTCCCCCCAGCTTGGAGGCCCCTGGGGTGGCGGTCCCCTCCCTCACCGCCAGCCCCAGCCCTGCGCTCCCGTTGACAGATCGGCGAGCCCAAACTGACAGCTCCTCAAACCTGCCCAAGAAACCCAGCATTAATTAAGTCATTGCTGGACTGTAATTTCCTTGAGAAGTAAAAAATTCTCACACAAGAAAAGGTTACGGAGACCTTTTCTGTGTCAAAATTACCATGCCGCATGAATATTAATGCTCTTAATGAAGACAACCTTTTTTCATCAAGAAGGTTCTGGACCAAGTGCCAAACCTGAAGCCTCACTCCGTGGGCTCCACAGTCTCGGGGTGTTGGCACAAGGCAGTTTTCCCATTAGAGCAGACGGCCCCCCGACAGCCACACCCCCTCCCCTGCCCGTGAGGCCTCTTCTCTGAGGCTTTGGGGTCGGGGACTCCATGGGGTCACAGGTGACTCGACCTCAGCTGAGGCGAGAGGAACTCGGTTCTGCACACAAGTCACGCCCGCCCTCCGGGAATCATAGACCAGGACAGCTTACCTGTCCCCAGTGCCCCTGGGACACGAAGGGGACCCTGCTGAAAAACCCAGCGTGACCTGGTGTCTCCTCCAGCCCCTTGCTTCTGCCCGAATGCCTTGCGAGGCATCACCCGTCCCGGGCATCTGCCGGGAGGGGCCTCTGCCTGGGCGGCTGCATCTCAGTGCCCAAGGCAGGCCAGGCTTGCACCAACACCAGGAGCCTTCCCTGAGTGTCCCGCTCCAGGGGGCCCTTGAATGGTTTCTCCATGTCTCTGAGCTTTGCCTTTCCTCCTGGGAGCTGGGCGCCCCTCCTCCCCGAGTCCCCTCGTGTGCATCTGGGGAAGAGGGATGACTCTGTGAGCACTTGGGCTCCTCTCGTGATATAAACTGATGTCCACACGCTCATTCATCATCGTTCAATCAGAGGTCTGGTCCTCGGCCCTTGTCTCCATAGGCTTTGGGCCCTTGATTTTAAGAAAATGCTGGAAACAAAAACGTGGGCACCAGCCTGGGCGGAGAGACCATCTCTGTATTGATGGGAGGGTTGGGGCTTCCCCAAGGCTGCTGAAATCACTGCTTCCTAGGAAGGGAAGAGATGACTTATAAAGGCCATTTGGGAACTAACCGATTACCTAGACGTTAATTTTGCATCGAGACCTCAGGAGCTGGTGTACACACCTGCACGTGGCACCCAGCACATCTCTGGATTCAGCAGCCGCTGCAACCCTCGGGCCCCTCCCTGCCCAAAGCCTCGGGACAGAAAGCCCCTGCAGCTGTGTCTCCCTTCTGTTCTTACCGGTTATTCACCTGTGACGTAATAAAGGCTGTGACCACCCAGTAACAATAAATCTGGTCATTTCGGTTGAGCCATGTAATACCCTGTGTGTATTTAAAAGGTAAGCGTGATATATAGTTATGGTGCTGATGTAATAGCTATTAGATTTATAATATGTCAAAGGGAGCATAATTTTATTATAAAGAGCAGTAGTTTGCAATCTTATTATTGTTTATTGCTGACGTCAGTGCAGGCCTGCAATAATATTCAGGTTCTGACCAGCAAGATGCCTGTTTGTCACTGGTTTTGCCAGAACGGCGCCGCTTCTGAACCGGTGTCAGTTGGCAAGCAGCTTGGCGTGGTCCTGGTGCTGTCACCTGTCCCCTGGTTGCTGGGAAGCCCAGAGCAGCTCAGACCCCTGCCTCTGCTTGAGGAGGGGCCGCAGGGGCCGGGCAAGCTCAGCAGGTGCTGTGGGACATGATGGGCTGTTTTCCTTGTTACACGGGCCCTGAGGCCTGGCAGAACCATCAAAAGTGAATCATGTCCCCCACTGGCTGCAGCAGGCTCTTCACCCAGCGTCCCCAAAGATTTTCTCCACTTTCCCTGGAAAATGTGGGGCCCAGGTGGAAAAATCAAACCCTCAGACGCAAGCCTGTGGGCTCCTCCACCGGTTTGGTAGCCGAGGGGCTGTGCTGATCAATAACATAGGCAGTGGCAGTTCAGCCTCGTTACATAAAGTGGGGCTCCAGCCCCCAGCTGAGTGAGGCCCTGGGGGCTGGGGAAGGAGGGTCCCTGCATTAATGGTGGACTAGCTCAGGGCGAACCATTCCTAGAAATAATTCCTTTATTTGCAACAAAGGAGCTCTCATATTTTTCACAGATTTCTCATAGTGCTGAAGCCTGATTGAAAATGATAAAAACAAATAACAAATGATCAAGCATATCGTCACAGCCGCCAGTGAGTTCCCACAACCAAGACAGCCAGGTGGGCAGAGTTCTGAGAGCTGTGCCCCTGCCTGGCTGGCTGGGATGGCTTGGGAACCTTTGACCCCGGTGAAGATGAAACCCAGAATCGTCTGACCTCAGGCCGATGTCCCAGCAAACCTCCCCTCTGAGCTCCGGGGCACGGAACTGGGCGTCTCCTGGGGAAGAGTGCTCCCTCCTGGGGCCTCTTGCTGGACGACCAGGGGCCGGGGTGGGGATGAATATGCCTGCGGCAGTGCTCCTCTGAAGGCTTGGGGGGCACAGGGGTCATGGGAGGGGACGGAGTCTTGTGGAAACACTCCTGTTAGGCATCTCTGGCTGGCTGCTCTTCACCTTCTCTTGGGGGCAGATGGCCTCCGCCCTGGTTTCTCCGGCCTCAGTGGGCATGCTCACGGGAAAGTGCCTGTCCCTTCATCCGGCAGCTGGGGTCGCTGTATTCGAGTCCGTGTATCTGCAACCCCCCACCCCCACCAAACAGGCCAATGGAACCTCGCACACAACGGCTGGGTGCTTTTGGCCACTGACGTGTCCCAGCAATCGCCAGGGCCTTGATTTATACGCGTGGAAGCCAGAAGCTTCCTATTGCAACCCAGCAGGCCTGGTTTCCATCCTCATTACTGACTTTCCACTGGGAAATAATTAGGTGACAATGACCAAACGCAGCCCCCGGATAGCAGGTACTCCGCAAACGCTTGTCGGATTAAAGGAGAGTGAATTAGTTCTGTTTATACAAAACTAACGAACTAGGGGCTGGAGAAACAGCCAACTGGTTGGCTTGGGGGGTGGGTGGCTGGGCGCCCGTCGGGGAATGGGGTGGGAACGGCACCCGGTTCACCAAGGCGGGAGCGGCAGGGTCTAGCTGGCCTCCCGACACCGGAGAAGCTCTGAAGGAGGGGCGTTTGCTCCCGTCGGCGTCTCCGGGCCAGCGGAGGCCCTGGCCACCGCGCCCCTGGACGGCGATCGGCGGGTGACGCGCGCCCGCAGCCCACGTGAACATCCCCCGAAGTGCCGGCCGCTGCCTCCCGGGACTTAATCACGCCGAGCCCCGCCCACCCCGCGCACGCCGTAATGTGGCATTTTAATATCCCGGACCCGTGACATTTACACACCACTTGAACTTTACTTCAGTGGCTTATATATTACCATCTGCGCTCCTTCAGAGTGTGGCTTCAACGCAGTTTATTCTCCATCTTAGAGTTATTTCTGGACTTTGCTACAGTCACATTTCGCTGGCCTCCAGCAGCTTTAAGCTCCTCATAGCAGTTACCATGGAATATTCTATTTCAAGGTAAAGCTAAGGCATGCGGTAATTAAACATATAAAATAAACCCGCAAAACATTGTTTCTATACATTCAATGCAGAGGGGAAAAAAAAGCTCAGGTACTACTTCCGGCTTGTCGGTGTCTGCAGAGTGAGACCCTGAGGACTATTCCGACGGCGCCGGAGCAGAGGGGGCCTCCTGCCCTCCGGCCCCCAGGTTCTGAGCCACGCAGGGGGCGTCATCCACAGCCTCCAAGGCTGGGGAACAGAGTGACCAGCTGCTCCTGGAGGGCAGGAGGGTGAGCCCCGTATTTTGTGGCCTCCTCGCCCCGTCCTCGACTGTGCAGAATAGGACAGGTTTGTGGGGGGTCATCTCACCAGTCCCTCTTCTACCCCTGGGAGCTGAATGTATTTAAAGCTGGTGGCCCTGGCGTATCCCCACCCATACCACAAATCACTGTCCACTCTGCTTCCGAAGCAGCCAGCAAGGTAAAGAAGATAGACTCCTTGAAGAACAGTGGCCCGCAACCCCGTGAGGAAAGGCTTGCGGTGGGCATCCTTGTCACTGCGTGAAGTGTCCGCGGGGGACACGTTGCTGTTTTGCCCTGGGAGGTGCTGCTGGGGACCCACCAGGCCCATCGGGCCACCCAGACCTGCCCAGCTGCTTCACCCCCAACTGCCCCATCAAAGGTCACTGTTCCAAACTCGGAGCTGGGAGCCGAGCCCTGGATGGTTCTAGCAATGGCCCGGCCATCTCCACTCTCTCCATGGGCACCGCTTCCTCCTCAGAGGCCTGTGCCTTGGGCTGAGCAGCTGGGCAGGATGACGGCCACTGAGGTGCTTTCAGCTGCCCAGGAGGAAGCTCAGTGCTGGGAAGTGGGACTGAGGGGGCTGTGGGGTGGCCAAGGCTGGGCTGGGTCTGCAGGCAGAGGGGCGTCTCAGTTAAGCAGAGTCCATGGGGAGGGTCCCAAGGGCCGCCCACCTGTCCTCCAGCTTTCCAGACTGTCAGGTCAGCTCCCATAGGGCTGGAAGTCATCTCTGACACAGGCCCACTCGGGGGTTCCAGCATGATGTTGGAAAGCATCTCCCTCGGCCGTGACAGGCTTCTCCCCGTGTGCAAGGAAGGTGTGGGTGGCGGCCGTTGAGCCATGTTGCAGCAGCCAGAGTCCATCCGCCCTGGGGCACGTGGTCCTCGGGGCCTCACTGCAGAGCAGTGTGGATGCGGGAGGGCAGTTGCCCAGGACGCCAGCCCCACCTCCAGGCCTGGCTCAGAAGTCTCCGGGGGCAGGTGCCATGCTCTGGTGCCTGGTGGCTGCTCCACTCAGGTCCGCCCTGCTGAGATGACTGAACAGCGTCCCCCCATGGTCATACCAGGGCCCCCCCAAAATCAGAGAACCATCATCTGTGGGAGCTGCAACACCGTGATTCAGGACAGACCGGCCCGGGTGAGTGGAAAGAGGATGACCTCGCCAAGAAGCGATCTGGGGACAGTTTTTATCCCTTCGGAAAGCAGACAGCCTAGCGTCTTGATTTGCTGTGGGGGATTCACACACATGGGATCCACTTGACCTCCAGAGGGTGGGAGGCTCAGGGCAGCTGAGTGTCCACAGGGTCAAGCCCCATGAAGGCCTGGACACCGGGCCTCTGTGAGCCCCCACAGTTGTCACTGGCCCTGCCAGGGAGCAGCCCCCGACTCCGCAGGGAGGGGCTGACTGGAGCTCTCTCCCAGGTCTCCGCTGCACCCTGGGCATCTCTGCCCTGGGCTGATTTTCAGCCCCTTCCTCTCACTGTAACACACCGTCCCTGTGTGTACAGGGGCCTCAATAAGTCCTACAGGCTCCTCTAGCAGGTTGTCAGACCTGAGTCAGGGCCTGGAAACGCCCAAACGCAGCCATTGCTGTCAGAGGCGAGGGCGTTCTTTTGTAGACTCCTCCCTAACTTCCAAAGACTGGATAATCTTTTCCATCTTCATGGAGAATTTTGAAACCTCCAAGTTGACAGAACAGTGTCCTGAGTCCCCCTCCCCGCAGGTACCCATCATCAAGTTCCCCAAATAGCCGGGGCCTACTGGGCTGCCTCCGCTTCCAACGACTCCTCCCCTCCACCGTCCAGGTGAGTTATTTTGGAGCAAACTCCACCGCTCAGTGGTAGAGAACCCGCATGCTGTGCAGGAGTCCTGGGTTCAATCCCTGGGTTGGGAAAATCCCCTGGAGAAGGGAAAGGCAAGCCACTCCAGTATTCTGGCCTGGGGGATTCCATGGACAGTACAGTCCATGGGTCACAAAGAGTCGGACACGGCTGAGTACATATGCATCCACACATCATTTTATTTCCCGACAGTCTTTTCACTTCTTCCGTGCCTTGATTTCTTTTTTAATCCTGTGCCTGTCCTCTTCTTTCCTACTTTGCTCTCTGGATCTTCTCTCTTTTTTCTCTCCCCTCCACCTTCTTCCTTTGATGTCCCAATGCATTCATAACTTTCATTCAGCTTTCTTTCTGCCCTTTCCTCTTTTCTTCTGAATTATGGGTGGCCATAAAATGGAGTTAAATATACCTTTTATTTACCAAAAATTTTATCTGTACTCTGTTGTTGATTTTAAAATCAACAATTGGAAAAAGAAAAAGAAACACAAAATTCAATTGTCTCTCAGTATTTTTGTGGTCTTCTCTTCTACCTGCCTCCCCAGCTTTATTGAGGTGTAATTGACAAATAGATGTGTGAGATGGGGAACGTCTACACAGGGATGCTTTGATGTGCGTGCACAGTGTGAAAGGAATCCCCTCATCGAGTTAATTAACACATCGCTACCTTCCAAGTGTGTCTTTATGTGAGATCATTTAAGTTCCACCCTCATAACTAATTTCAATTATACAACACAGCGTTATCACTCTAGTCACAATGCTGTACTTTAGACTCTCAGAACTTATTCATTTACAGCTGAAAGTCTGAACTCTTACCAACCTCTCTCTGTCTCCCCCAAACCCCTGTTCCCCACCCCTGCAACCCTTTTTCAGATTTGTCTTTATCTTCTCTACCCTCCTAGGGGGCTTCCCAAGTGGCTCAGTGGGTAAAGAACCCGCCTGCAGTGCTGGAGGTGCTGGGTCAGGAAGGTCCCCTGGAGAAGGAAGGCAACCCACTCCAGTATTCTCACCTGGAGAATCCCATGGAGAGAGGAGTCTGGAGAGCTACAGTCCATAGGGTCACAAAGAGTCTGAAGCAGCATGCACATACCCTCCTAGCATTCAGTGGCGTCCAAAGGGGAGAAGTCACCCTGCACTTGCCCTAAAGCAGTGGGTGGGAGGTCTTACCTGAAGGAGGGACTTGCCGGTGGAAACTCTATCAGAGTGAGCATGTGGTGTTCTAAGCGAGCTCAGTGGTCAGACTCTCAAAAAGGCACTGCCAGGGGGTTTGCACTAGGTTCCCAGCTGAGTGAGGCTGGCAGGACTGCCAGCTCTTGAGAAATGTTACTCGGTGTGAACAGTGATGAGCAGAGATGGTCCAGCGAGCAGGGTCAAGTTCTACAGGGACAAGTCAAGGTCAGAGAAAAGCAAATTTGCCAACATTTGTCATGATAGGAAGACTACCATTGTTTGAATGTTAGGATTAGTGTTTAATAAGCATCATCGCTTCCGTCCTTCCCCACCGCCTTCTGTGGTCGGTCATCGGGAGACAGAAACAGTCCATGAGCAGGAGAGGGTGAGAGCAGAAGTCGGGGCTCAGCAGGTGACGTGGACGTTGTCCACCAGACAGGGGCTGGTCCTGAAAAGCTCACCTTATTCCTTCTGGAAACAACTGGACCGCCCGCCCTTCACCCCGGGAATCAAATCTGTTCCCAGCGCCCAAGAGGCCCTGCAGCCTCCCCACATCTCAAGGTAGAGACCTCGGTTCACTGAGAGGACCAGGGAGAAAGGAGGGTGAAGTGAGGTGTCCGCTGAGCACCCTCAACCTGGAGAGGACGTGTGGCCGGGACTGTGAGCCAGGCGTCTCCCCAAGGGCATGTGAGGAAGAGTGGGGCGATGGTTCGCTATTGTGCAGCCCAACATTTATTATGCAAAGACCTGCCTTGTGCCCACACCTCAGGAGGGCCTGCCACCCCCACTTTAAGGATTTGCAGACCTGGGGCGGGAGAGGCCTGGGTGCTCCCCTCGTGGCCCAGACGGAGGCCTCAGAGTCCATGGGGAGGGTCCCAAGGGCCGCCCACCTGTCCTCCAGCTTTCCAGACTGTCAGGTCAGCTCCCATAGGGCTGGAAGTCATCTCTGACACAGGCCCACTCGGGGGTTCCAGCATGATGTTGGAAAGCATCTCCCTCGGCCGTGACAGGCTTCTCCCCGTGTGCAAGGAAGGTGTGGGTGGCGGCCGTTGAGCCATGTTGCAGCAGCCAGAGTCCATCCGCCCTGGGGCACGTGGTCCTCGGGGCCTCACTGCAGAGCAGTGTGGATGCGGGAGGGCAGTTGCCCAGGACGCCAGCCCCACCTCCAGGCCTGGCTCAGAAGTCTCCGGGGGCAGGTGCCATGCTCTGGTGCCTGGTGGCTGCTCCACTCAGGTCCGCCCTGCTGAGATGACTGAACAGCGTCCCCCCATGGTCATACCAGGGCCCCCCCAAAATCAGAGAACCGTCATCTGTGGGAGCTGCAACACCGTGATTCAGGACAGACCGGCCCGGGTGAGTGGAAAGAGGATGACCTCGCCAAGAAGCGATCTGGGGACAGTTTTTATCCCTTCGGAAAGCAGACAGCCTAGCGTCTTGATTTGCTGTGGGGGATTCACACACATGGGATCCACTTGACCTCCAGAGGGTGGGAGGCTCAGGGCAGCTGAGTGTCCACAGGGTCAAGCCCCATGAAGGCCTGGACACCGGGCCTCTGTGAGCCCCCACAGTTGTCACTGGCCCTGCCAGGGAGCAGCCCCCGACTCCCAGGGAGGGGCTGACTGGAGCTCTCTCCCAGGTCTCCGCTGCACCCTGGGCATCTCTGCCCTGGGCTGATTTTCAGCCCCTTCCTCTCACTGTAACACACCGTCCCTGTGTGTACAGGGGCCTCAATAAGTCCTACAGGCTCCTCTAGCAGGTTGTCAGACCTGAGTCAGGGCCTGGAAACGCCCAAACGCAGCCATTGCTGTCAGAGGCGAGGGCGTTCTTTTGTAGACTCCTCCCTAACTTCCAAAGACTGGATAATCTTTTCCATCTTCATGGAGAATTTTGAAACCTCCAAGTTGACAGAACAGTGTCCTGAGTCCCCCTCCCCGCAGGTACCCATCATCAAGTTCCCCAAATAGCCGGGGCCTACTGGGCTGCCTCCGCTTCCAACGACTCCTCCCCTCCACCGTCCAGGTGAGTTATTTTGGAGCAAACTCCACCGCTCAGTGGTAGAGAACCCGCATGCTGTGCAGGAGTCCTGGGTTCAATCCCTGGGTTGGGAAAATCCCCTGGAGAAGGGAAAGGCAAGCCACTCCAGTATTCTGGCCTGGGGGATTCCATGGACAGTACAGTCCATGGGTCACAAAGAGTCGGACACGGCTGAGTACATATGCATCCACACATCATTTTATTTCCCGACAGTCTTTTCACTTCTTCCGTGCCTTGATTTCTTTTTTAATCCTGTGCCTGTCCTCTTCTTTCCTACTTTGCTCTCTGGATCTGTCTCTCTTTTTTCTCTCCCCTCCACCTTCTTCCTTTGATGTCCCAATGCATTCATAACTTTCATTCAGCTTTCTTTCTGCCCTTTCCTCTTTTCTTCTGAATTATGGGTGGCCATAAAATGGAGTTAAATATACCTTTTATTTACCAAAAATTTTATCTGTACTCTGTTGTTGATTTTAAAATCAACAATTGGAAAAAGAAAAAGAAACACGAAATTCAATTGTCTCTCAGTATTTTTGTGGTCTTCTCTTCTACCTGCCTCCCCAGCTTTATTGAGGTGTAATTGACAAATAGATGTGTGAGATGGGGAACGTCTACACAGGGATGCTTTGATGTGCGTGCACAGTGTGAAAGGAATCCCCTCATCGAGTTAATTAACACATCGCTACCTTCCAAGTGTGTCTTTATGTGAGATCATTTAAGTTCCACCCTCATAACTAATTTCAATTATACAACACAGCGTTATCACTCTAGTCACAATGCTGTACTTTAGACCCTCAGAACTTATTCATTTCAGCTGAAAGTCTGAACTCTTACCAACCTCTCTCTGTCTCCCCCAAACCCCTGTTCCCCACCCCTGCAACCCTTTTTCAGATTTGTCTTTATCTTCTCTACCCTCCTAGGGGGCTTCCCAAGTGGCTCAGTGGGTAAAGAACCCGCCTGCAGTGCTGGAGGTGCTGGGTCAGGAAGGTCCCCTGGAGAAGGAAGGCAACCCACTCCAGTATTCTCACCTGGAGAATCCCATGGAGAGAGGAGTCTGGAGAGCTACAGTCCATAGGGTCACAAAGAGTCTGAAGCAGCATGCACATACCCTCCTAGCATTCAGTGGCGTCCAAAGGGGAGAAGTCACCCTGCACTTGCCCTAAAGCAGTGGGTGGGAGGTCTTACCTGAAGGAGGGACTTGCCGGTGGAAACTCTATCAGAGTGAGCATGTGGTGTTCTAAGCGAGCTCAGTGGTCAGACTCTCAAAAAGGCACTGCCAGGGGGTTTGCACTAGGTTCCCAGCTGAGTGAGGCTGGCAGGACTGCCAGCTCTTGAGAAATGTTACTCGGTGTGAACAGTGATGAGCAGAGATGGTCCAGCGAGCAGGGTCAAGTTCTACAGGGACAAGTCAAGGTCAGAGAAAAGCAAATTTGCCAACATTTGTCATGATAGGAAGACTACCATTGTTTGAATGTTAGGATTAGTGTTTAATAAGCATCATCGCTTCCGTCCTTCCCCACCGCCTTCTGTGGTCGGTCATCGGGAGACAGAAACAGTCCATGAGCAGGAGAGGGTGAGAGCAGAAGTCGGGGCTCAGCAGGTGACGTGGACGTTGTCCACCAGACAGGGGCTGGTCCTGAAAAGCTCACCTTATTCCTTCTGGAAACAACTGGACCGCCCGCCCTTCACCCCGGGAATCAAATCTGTTCCCAGCGCCCAAGAGGCCCTGCAGCCTCCCCACATCTCAAGGTAGAGACCTCGGTTCACTGAGAGGACCAGGGAGAAAGGAGGGTGAAGTGAGGTGTCCGCTGAGCACCCTCAACCTGGAGAGGACGTGTGGCCGGGACTGTGAGCCAGGCGTCTCCCCAAGGGCATGTGAGGAAGAGTGGGGCGATGGTTCGCTATTGTGCAGCCCAACATTTATTATGCAAAGACCTGCCTTGTGCCCACACCTCAGGAGGGCCTGCCACCCCCACTTTAAGGATTTGCAGACCTGGGGCGGGAGAGGCCTGGGTGCTCCCCTCGTGGCCCAGACGGAGGCCGAGACCCGACGTGGATAGGGGGCAGGTGACTTAGCCTCCGGGGACCTGCACTGCCACCCGCTCCTTCCAGAAACACAGCCTGGAGCAGCTGAGGTCAGAGAGAGCCATCTGGGGACCAGGTGGGGCGGGGGGCGGTGTGAGATGGGCCCTGGGGGGTGTTTCTCAGCAGCCCCACCCTTGACAGCGGTTCTGGGTCCTTGTTTATTTCTTGCCTACCGTGCCTGGCTCCCACTCTCGTGTGGTTTGTGTTATGTGTGGTAAACAGATGACCGTAACGAGCCTGCTCTGGTTTGGTCATTCGGGCTGCGCACCAGGGAGTCCCGGAAGCCCGGCTCTGAGCTGGGACTGGGCATAAATCACTGTGCTGCCCTAGCAGGGGCACCAGGCCACCCCCCTTCCCAGGCTCCACAGGCCGGCTTGCTGGACCCTCCACCCAGGACCAGCTGGGGCCCGGTGAGACTCAGTGCCCCTCCCACGCTGGGCCCTCGTGCCCGTCTCCACTTCTCACCTGGCACCACAGGGTCGCCAGCAGACCTCCTTGCAGGGTCTTCAGCCCACAGGGTGACCAGCCCCCTTCTCTGCTGTCTGGGAGCAAGGGTGGGCTGGAGGGTCCCAGGTCGGGGCACCAGCTTGCAGCCTCCCCCAGGCCTGCCACCTGCACAGAGGCCTGCAGTACACGCAGAGCAGACTCTCCTCACCTGGAGGGGTAAAGAGGGCACACCTTCCATCCACCCAGGGGCCAAGGGCCAGGGCAAGCGCAGAGGCTCCGCCTGGGGCCCGAGCTCGCCACACATAGCTCCACCTCCTCCTCCGTCTGGTGGGGACACGTCCCATTTTTCCCACTGAGATGCCCCCGCACTGAATCCCCACACCCTGTTCTCTCCCACTGCCGTGTCTTTGCAGAGAAAGGAACAGTATTTGCAAAAGAGGGGCATGGGAATAACATGTGCTATTTTTATTGGGTTTTTAAAATTTGATATCCAAGATGTTACATGAAGGAGGAAGGATGCAATCAGGCAATGATGTCTAATTATTTCAGATTTTGCAATGAGCAGTTTGACCTCATCAATGAGTGTACGACCAATAAACAGTGCGGTTCCTCTGGGCCTGTATCGGGCAGCTGCCTTGCTGTTATTTTCCAGGTGCTTTCTAAGAAATGACCGTCCCGAAGTCAGAGGCCAGAGTAGGCTGGTACTGCCGAGAGGGTGTCAGCGATCACACTGAAGCAGAGCGGTGTCTGGCGTCTCCCCCAGCCCTGGCATCGAGGCTGCCCCTTGCAACGACCACATCAGGGAAGATGACTGCAGCCCAGCCAGCAGAAGGAGCATCCCCAGGCCTCAGCAAGTCCTCACGTGGCTAGATAGTTACCGACTTGTCCTGGGCAAGCCAGTAGCAACTACCCTGCAGAGCTGAGAGCCATCCCTGGCTTGGGCACAGTACTTAGGTTTTCATCAGAGTCCTCTTAGTTACTGGCAGCAGGCTGGATTCCACGTGAGCTCCAGGCAACTCTAGGTGCTCAACAGTCACTGGATGGATGAAAACACACCTCTCCTGCCCTCGGGGGCTCCCGGTCCCCTGGAATCTGAATGATTTTATCACCTGGGCATTTGGATGCGTGAGTGTGAGTGTGTGCATCCGAGGATGAGTTGGGCATGTGAGTGTGAATCGTGTGTGAGGCTTTGTGAACGTGAGTTGTGTGGGGTGTGGATTGTGCACAGGAATGAGTTGTGTGCAAGCTATGAGTATGGACCGTGTCAGGGTCCTGTGCCCTGGATGGGGTCAGGGATGGACTGTGTGTGGCATGTTGGACGCGGAAGAGTAACTGCTGACTCTGCACTTCCACGAGTGAACACGCTGGACCCCACCGTAGGGCGGGGGAGCCTGGGTGCCGTGGCCCTGCCTGGAGAGAAGTTGGCCTCAGATGCCCCTGGCTGCCCGAGACAGGGGTGGACCCCAGCCCCTAGGCATACTGCAGGGGCCCAGCCCTCACCCCAATACATGCCATCCTGCTGTGGGGGTCAGAGGGGTGCTCTGGGCCCCGACCTTGCCCACCCCTGCCCTGGGCCAGCCCCAGCCCTAGCCCAGAGCATGCCTGTCACGGGAGCTGGGTGCGTCTGGTCCCTGGGACTTGCGCCTGCCCCGCGGCTGGGGCCCCTGCGCCGGGCACCGGTTGCCGTGATGACAGGCTGCTCTGCGCCTACTGCGACTCTGTAGAGGTGACGGGACACTGTCCCTGCCCGGCTGGGAGCGTGTGTCCCTTACTGAAATAGCACTCTTTTTCTTGACAGCAAATGTTAAGCTCTCGGTGAACACGAGGGCTGTGTAAATCCAGGAACTTTTGACACAAGGGGGGCAGAAGTCGCAGGTATGTGGGCACCAGGGGCCTGGATGGCTGGCCAGGGTGGAAGCCCGTGGCTGGGCCGTGGTTGCCTGGGCAGAACCGCAGGCCAGGGACTCGCGCTTCCAGTGCCCAGAGAGCACCGGGCAAAGCATTTTCCAAGGGGGCAGCTCGGCAGCTCCCCGCCCCCATGGGGTGAGCGGGCTCAGAGGGGCTTCGGAGCTGCCCTGGGCTGCCGTTGGTATCGGGGAGACAAGGTCACAAGGTGGGTGGAGGACGGACCGGAAAAGGAACTCAGTCTCAGGGCTAAAGCTAGTGCCTGAGCGCCAGTGGGGACCCCTCCGCGGTGAGCGCCCGCGTGCCCGGGAGGGGCGCCCGTGTCTTCCCTGGGGTCGCTTCCTGGAGGACGTGCGTGGCGAGGCTGAGTGGCCCGGGCGTGAGAGGGCGGGGCGTGAGAGGTTCTGCTCCTGGCTTTGGACCTGCCAGGCCCAGTGTGTGCTCTGTGTGTATGTGTGTGTGTGTGCACTCCATGCACATCTACGTGTGTGCACACACCCGTGTGTATATGTATGTGTGTGCACGTGTATATATGTATGCATGTGTTTATGTGTGTATGTTAGCATATATGCGTGTGTGTATATGCATGTGTGCATGCGTATATGTGTGTGTGTATATATGAGACATGTGTACATACCCCCCACTTACACACACTGGGGCACCTGGTCTCATCTTTCTCAAGAAGGCCTAGAAGTAACTCTCGGGCCCACTGCTCTTGAGGCCGAGGGAGTGTCCTGTGTGTCCGCGGTAACGGCCCTGCGCCCCGGCCTGGCTCCCGAGCTCCTCTCCAGGCCCTGGCCCGGGGCTCTCGTCTGCAGCCGCTGGCCCTGATGGACTGCCCCCTGCCTGGCCGCAGGCGTCCGCGTCCCTCTGCCGTCTCCCAGCCAACCTGCAGCCTGGCAAGAGTGGCTGCAGACGCACTGCGGAATGCTAAGGTGATGGATCCCAAATCGTTAGGCTTTCGTTGTATTTTTGAATGAGCATTAAAATTCGTCTCTGGGAAATGTTGAACAGCAAATGAACAAAGCCCCAGAACAGCCCTAATCCGTCTCCTTAATGTGTGCACCAGAGGGTGCTGTGCAAACGGCTCTGACGGGGAACAGTCACCATTTCCAAATACATTGAGGTTCCATTAAAAAAAAAAAAGGTAAAAACGCCTTACTGTAGATTTCTGCTTCCCTCTAGAAGAAAAAGCACGATACTCTTTTAAGCTGCAGCAGTGAAAAAAAAAAAACATGTGAAATATGTGATGTGGTGTTTTTACCAACTGTCTAAATAAAGGTTTAGTGATCACTATGGAAAACAGAAAATCTTTCTTTATTTTAAGAGCTTCAGTTTAAGAGGTTTTTTTTTTTTTAATGCAAAATCTTCCCTTAGGTTTGTAACTTAAACATTGCCCATCTGCTAGATTCTCCCATGGCCTGAATTTACAGCAAATCTGAGGTTTTACTGTTCAAAAGATACACTTTGAAAACAGGCTGTTTTGGCCAGCAGCGTCCACGTGGAGGGAGAATGGACTCTCGTCCATACGCGCCTGGAATGTGTGAAGCGGGACCACCATCAGGAGCTGAACACCTGGTGGATGGAGGGAGGGACGGGAGAAGAGGTCCCCTCCCAGCCAGGCCTGTTTCCCAAAGTCACAGGGGAAAAGCAAGGGGACCACGTCTCCTGAGTGTCCGCCTGGTGACCTGGGGAGAGATGGCCGTCCCCACTGGCCCAACAGTTCAGCTCTGAGGCTGGCCCTCACATATTACCTCCTTACTTTCAAAGAATACCCTCTGCCTTTTGCATCCTCCAAATTTTTGCCCCAAATGCTCCAGTTCACTGGTATCTTATGCTGACTGAAGATTCACCTCAATTTTTTTAATGAAGTGGAATCAATTGCCAGGACTTGAGAAGTTGAATCCAAATATTGGAGCTTCAAAGGGGGCTTCCCTGGGGGCTTGGGTGATAGAGAATCTGCCTGTGAAGCAGGAGAGCCAGGTTCGATCTCTGGATCAGGAAGATCTCCTGGAGAATGGAATAGCTACCCACTCCAGTGTTCTCGCCTAGAGAATTCCATGGACAGAGGAGCCTGGCGGGCTACAGTCCATGGGGGTCATAGAGAGTCGGACACGACAGAGTGACTTCCAGTCTCTCTTCTTCATGAGCATCTAAGGCCTAGGTAGTTATCACGACTCCACCTTGCTTCTTTGTCTTGGGGTCTCGTTGTTAATGAAGTCATTCGCTTTTGTAAACACAACCGCACAAGTGTTCCCAACCACATCTATAAAACTATATAAGGCGCTTTTTGAAACCAGGCATCTTACAGCCACCATAATTGCAGTTTTACTAGACCTTTAAATGAGGAGCAGCCGCTTACGAAGTTTTGATGTGGTAGCTGATCAGATAAGTAAAACACACAGCTGTGATTTATGGGGCTGTGTACCGTGCGTGTGCCAACGTGGGCCCACTGTGGCCTGGGTGGGAACCGTGCTGGTGTTGTTAATGAAGTCATTCGCTTTTGTAAACACAACCGCACAAGTGTTCCCAACCACATCTATAAAACTATATAAGGCGCTTTTTGAAACCAGGCATCTTACAGCCACCGTAATTGCAGTTTTACTAGACCTTTAAATGAGGAGCAGCCGCTTACGAAGTTTTGATGTGGTAGCTGATCAGATAAGTAAAACACACAGCTGTGATTTATGGGGCTGTGTACCGTGCGTGTGCCAACGTGGGCCCACTGTGGCCTGGGTGGGAACCATGCTGGGTACACAGCTTTGTGCCAACTGCAGGTAAAGAGAAAAATGCTGGAGTTTACAGGAAAATCATATTCATAAATCTCCTGCAGTGAATTACAGTATAACTCAGAGCTGTCTCTGTTTTTCTGCTGCGACGAATTCAGTTCTGTTTTTCAGCGCAGAAACGGTAAGCCCAAACCCCAAAGTGGGAACCCGCCCCCTTGGCACACGTGTTCCAGCCCATTCACAGTGACCCCAGGGCAGCTTCCACAGCACGCCCAGCGTCTGGGGTCTTTCATCTTCCCCACCCGAGGGTCCAGCTGCTGACAGCCCCGGGCACCTCCTTGGGTGTCCAGGGCCCTTCTGCGGCATGTTTGTCCTCTTGACATGGGCAGTGGCGCCTGCCAGGGCTCCCCCAAGGCGGACGGTCCCGCAGAAGCCCGCTCGGCCCAGGGCTGCCCTCACAGAACCCGACTGCTCTGCTTTCTTCATTTTGATATCGCGGGGATGGTTTGTTTTTAAACAGTGAGGGGACGTGTTTTCATGCTTTAGACGTCTGTGATCTAGCTGAATGACATCGAAGCATCACACTTGCCCGTATTGTATTGCCCCTTCCAGGCGGTTTTCTCCAGGAAGCCTGACACTCCGGGCAGACCCCAACCCTGCCGCTTAGCCATCTGGCCTCCTGGGTCAGCCAGGCTCTCCGGGGGAAGCTCTTCACCTGTTGGGGGGACAGCCTTGCCCACCAGGGGACTCCTGGATGTTTCCCTGATGGGCTGGGGAGGTGCCCCATGGCTCCTGAGTCCCCAGCCCCTTGGTGGCACCTGGCTGACCACTCATGGCCTGAGGCGTCCTCCCCTTGGGTGTGAGGTCTCCAGGTCTGCTTATTGCAAATCCCAATACTCTGGCCTGATTCCCCTTTCTTGGAACAATCCCAGGGGGCTGTCTCTCAACCGTCCAGACAATGCTCGCCGGGGGAGGAGCGCCTTGACTCAGACCATCTCCTGCCTCCATGGAACCCTGGGGCAGCGCAGCACCTTGCAGGGGAGTCTGGACAGTGACTCGCGGGGAACAGATCACCGTTCCCCCTCATGGTGGGCCTCGGACCACAGCCCTAATACTGCCCAGGACTCTCCCTGCTGGGACCCCTGGATGTCCTGGGACTTCCTCCTGGAAGCACTCACGGTGCGCAGGGGCCTCCATGGATGGCACTTAGGGACGGCTATGTTCCCAGACCAGGCTGGAACATGCAGCAGGAAGCTGGGCGTCCTCCAAAGGCTCACAGCTGAGGGCCACGATGGCCCCCTGAAGAGAAGTAGCCCCCTGGCCTCTGGCCACCCTGCTTTGGCCTGGTGCTTGTGGGGCCACGGTCACGGCAGGTTCGGTCACCCCCCGAGCTGGCACGGATCAGAGCTCTGACTGTGCAAAGAGAAATCAGCTAACTTTCAGGTCCACATAGCAGATGGCCGTGGGTCCATCCAGGTGGGTTGCAGGCCCCAGCCATCCATCTCCCTCGATTCCCTGGGCCCTGGCCTCTGCCACCAGCTTGCACTTGAGGGCACAGCCCATGCCGCCCTGGGGGAGGGTCTTCTGTTTCCCCTTCCAGGTCCCAAGCTCAGACCTAGCCCGACTCAGTCTCCTGGACCGCCGAAAGGCTGGGGCATCCTGGGAGGCAGCTGGAAGATGGGCTGGGAATAGGAATTCCGGGAGCGAAGTGCCGTCGACCTCTAGGAGTCAGGCCAAGGGGGCTGAGAGCTGAAGGGTGCAGAGCCACGGGAGCCCCACAGGGCCTGGCCCTTGAGAAGGTGGCAAGGGTGAGCATGGAGGTGCTGAGGGGAACACGTGGGCTGGCCGGCTTTCCGCATCCACTAGCCTTGGTCGTGGCGCCCGGGTTTTGTCACACACGAGTCATCACCGTGGAGGTGGTTTCTTAGGTGTGGGCAGCGCTGCAGTCGGGAAACACTGGTAAAGCTGGTTGTGTGAGTGTGAGTCATGCAGTCATGTCCAACTCTCTGTGACCCTGTGGACTGTAGCCCACCGGGCTCTTCCCTCCATGGAGTTTCCCAGGCAAGAATACTGGAGTGGGTTGCCATGCTCCTCTCCAGGGAATCTCCCTGACCCAGGGACTGAACCTGGGTCTCCTGCACTGTACGTGGATTCTCCATTATCTGAACCACCAGGGAAGCTGGTCACTCTCTCCGATGTTAGGGTAAGTTCTCATCTGGTCAGAGAGGGCTGTCAGAGCCGAGACAGGATTCCTGAAGAAGAAAGAGTTCTCCTCCAGACTCAGGCCCATCATGCCCACTCGCCCCGGTCTCCAGGTGGATTCCACTTGTTCTAATCTCTAATCAGTTAGGAGGGTCTGCAGGACTGCCCCTTGGGTCTCTAGGCTGCCCCCTTGCCCCGCAGATTTCTCACTCACCAGCCTCCACCATCACACAAACTGATCCCTGGAAACAGACCTCTCTGTCTCCCTCTGTTTTTCTGGAAACTCCGAACCAAAACAACACCCAGAGTCAGAAAAACCTCGCTTCGGTTGGCAATTATTTGGAGCAAAAAGGGAACCCATCGATTTGCTTGGCATTTGCACAAGAGAGTAAGGGCACCTTTGAACTCTAAACCTGACCTTTCAAGTGTCTGTCTGTTGGAACTTCAGGGTGTGATTGCTAACCCACTAAAAACCAGTGATTACCCTAGAAATGATGCTGAGCCATTAAAGAAGGAAACTCTTTTTAAAAAGCTAATTCACACACACACGCACACACTCCTGTGCACGCTGGTGGCACACGGCTGAATTTAGATTGAAGAAATATTTTCTGATAGAAGTCAGGCTTGATAAAAGGAATGCACACTGCCATGTGTGAAAGTACGTATTAATAATTAAGCCATGCGATCATTACCTCAGGATATTATTTCTTAAATATCTCTTGCAAAGGCAATATGATTACATATGAATGATATCAATTTTCTACCAACAAAAAAATCTGCAGAAATAGGAATTGAATTACACTGTCCAATTTGCTGTAAAGTTCACTGTATGTGAAGAAATTAATCAAAGCTACCACCACCCATTTTTATGGGAACATAAAATGATGTGAACTTCCATTTTTAATAAAGATGCATAGCACTTTTATGAAGACTGACTAATAACACCATAATGAACTGAAAAGCTACTGATATATTAAGAATGAAAATTTTGAGGAGTGTATTTACTGAGACTTTTTCATGGAAGGCCGTATTTCTCTGAAGTCTCTATTTGAATCATTACAAACCAGAGGCAGAATTTCAAGGGAGAACACAGCCCAAGCACTGTGCAACTTTATCTTTGAGACGTGAATCACTCGAGGCTGGAGAATAGGGTTTGGGCTCCGGGGACATAGGCATGGGGGTGCGGAGGGGGCGCCCTTCAGAGCATCAAGCATCCACCACGAACTTCTCAACCAGCGGTTTCCTAGAACAGAACCCCCAGATCACCACGGACGGAGCACTTTCCCTTGGCTCCTCAGTGTGGCTTCCTTGGTGCTTCTTTGTCTGTACACTAATCCAGGTAGGATGGCCTTGTCTCGCCTCCAAACCTAACATGTTCCCTCTAAAGCAAATGCCCTCAACCGATCCTCAGGCACGCATTTCTGAGCTGTGGTTTGTGCCTGCCATCACACTGGCCAGCCCGGGGCTGATGGTACCTCTTGCATTAGTCTCTAATTTGGAGGGTCTGCAGGACTGAAAATGTCCAAAAGCCAGGTCTCATGATGCCTGCAGTTAGCCCAGGGAAGGATGCTTTTCTTAAAATTTTTAAAACTTGTAATTTATTTTGTATTCGGGTATAGCTGATTGACTATGTCATAATAGTTTCAGGTGAACGGCAACGAGACTCAGCCATACATACACATGTCTCCATTCTCCCCCAAACTCCCCTCCCATCCAGGCTGCCACGTAACACTGAGCAGAGTTCCCTGTGCTTACAGTAGGTCCTTGTTGGTTATGCATTTTAAATACAGCAGTGTGTACATGTCCATCCCGGGGTGCATGTCGATCCCAAACTCCCTACTTCTCCTTTCCTTTCCCCGGACAACTAGAAGTTTGTTCTCTAAGCCTGTGTGTCTGTTTTCATTTTGTAAGTTCATTGTATCATTTCTTTTTAGATCCCACATATAAGGGATGCCATACGATATTTCTCCTTCTCTGACTCACTTCACTCAGTATGACAATCTCTAGGTCTATTATTTCATTCTTTTTCGTGGCTGAGTAATATTCCATTGTATAAATGTACCACACCTTGCTTATCCATTCTTCTGTCAACGAACATTTAGGTTACAGAGCAGCATGCTTTAAGCCAATGACAGCAGCACTGGACCCAGAACCCTTCCACCAAAGTTATGCACATCTCCATTTTTTAGGTTTTTTAAACCTCATTTGTATAAAACAAAAATTTCATACATGCTTACTATAAAAATTTGGAAATACAGAAAAATGTAAGAGGAAAAGAAAATAACAGAGTTCCCAAATTCCCCTTCCCAGAGATCACATTCCTTAACATGTTAACATTCTTGTGTGTTTTCTTTCATTTGCACACACATGCTCACATATGTGCACATCTTTGCATACAGACACATGTATGTGGTTGTTGTCAAACTCTCTCATATATTTTATTACTTTTTAAATTTAATTTTGAATGGTTAACTCATAGTTCAAAACCAGAAAATAGGAATTGGTTTTTGCCCTAGCATTTTGTGGTGAGCATTTTTCCAGGCCACTAATGTTTCATAAACATGTATTTTCATGGCTCCAAAATACAGTACATACGGCTGCATGTAATTTCCAGAGCCATCCCTCTATGGAGAGGTGTTCAGGTTGTTCCAGTTTTCACAGTTGTAATTTCTCAGGCACGTTTGCAATTTCTCAACCACGTTTGTAATTTCTCAGACAGTGAACATCTCAAGTTTGTATCCTTCCTCTGGTTGGATTACATCACAGCCTTTCAAGGCCAAGGGAGAGGGAAAGGAGCCCCAGGGAGGACACCCCCTCCCACCCTGGATACACGCCGGCTGCCTGTGCCGGCTCCTGCCTCTGCTGCAGCCCTAAGGCCTTAATGGGGTGGGGTTTGGTGCCCCGGGAATCCTACGGCTCTTTGATTCCTGTGTTGTAGCTCCATGAACAAATGCTCCTCAGAGGTTTGGAGTGACAGGGTAACGGCTGCTGCCCTGGGGGCAGCTCGTCCCCTCACCTTCCCAAGGCCCATCTGTGCTCTTGGAGAGCTTGGAGGCAGTTAAAACCAGACCACAGGAGATTTGGGAGCCCTCAAGACCTATGGGGTACTCTAGCCCTCTTTAGTAGGTGAGGAAAGAGACACAGAGCCGCTGAGAAACGTGCCCCAAGTTTGCCTGGCTGGTTGGCAGCAGCAGCAGCAGGACCTAAGCCAGATCTTGTGACCGTGACCCCGTCTGTTCACATGGGCACCCTCGACTCCCGGTGCTCAGCTCAGCGCACCCGGCTTCCCAGGAAGGTGGCACCTTGCCAGCCCAGGGCTTCCCAGGGACCCCCGCTCTCCCCTCTTCCCTCCAGACACCCTCCTCCCCTCCCCTCTCTCCTGCTCAGCTCTGCACCCTGTCCCACTGTGTGTCTCTCTGTGTGCCCTCGGCCCTGTCTCTGTCTCTCCATCTCTGTCTCTCTCTTCCATTTCTCTCTCTCTGTCTCTGTCTCAGTCTCTCTCCATCTTTGTCTGTCTGTCTTTCTCCATCTCTCTGTGTCTCTCTCCCATCTCTCTCTTTCTCTTTCTCTGTCTCTCTCCCTCTCTTTCTCTGTCTCACCCACATGTTTTTGCAAAGGCGATTCTCTCTACCTGGAAGTTCTCTCCTCCCTCCCAGGCCCAAGTCTCACACACATGATGAACTCCTCCTCATCCTTCACTTCAAATGTCTCCCCCTCCGGGAATCTTCCCTAACCTTTCCAGAGGTGCATGCTGGCTCCTTGGCCACGCGGTGCGCACGGTGATCTGTCCTCCCTCTGGGCGGTGGGCCTATGGGGCTCATGCTCTGTCTCCAGGCTCAGCGAAGAGTCTGGTCCAAGTCAAGTCCCAGGTGCATGCATGGTGAGCAGTGAGTTTCAATGAAGACTTGCTCGGGGGAGACGGAGGCTTCTCCAGGCTGAGTCATGAGCAGCCGCATGAAGTAAGCTGCTTCTGCACGTGAGGTCAAGGTAGCGCCTCCAAGTCCTTCCCGCTGCCTCCGAGGGGAGCTCTGGTTTGGAGTCAGACACGGGCTCCAGGTTAGGAGGCCCTGAGCCAGTCCCTTCTCTGAATTGCAGTCAGCCTTTCTGTGAAATAGGAGTGATGTCTGCACCCTGCAGTTTCTGGAGGGAGTCTTGAATAAGGATCTTCACAATGGAGTTCGACATTCTGCTGGCTGGGCCCCATCACCCATGGGAAGAATTCCAGTCTCTTTATTGGAACATTTGGGACAACAAGCACTTCCTAAAAGCTGGGCTGTCCCTCACTGACCACGTCCTTGTCACTACAGGAGGCTGGTCTGACGAGCTGGATGACACAGGAAAGTAACTGAAATTAGGTTCCCAGATGGTCAGAAGCATGAGCTGCGCCCCGGCTCCACCCATGGAGGTCATCACAGCAGTGGGCAGCGGTCCCCCACCCTGAGGACACAAGGCCTCTCCCTATGCCTTGGGCCACTTCAGGCTGCTCCCAGGGACCCTGCCAGTGACCCTGACCACCCTCCCGGGCGTGGGTCTCCCTCGTGAGACACACCACGTCCTGCTTCCTCCTGTGTCAGGAGATGCCCTGCCACCCAGCAGGGCCATGCCCACGAGGTCAGAAAGATGACCTCGTGTACAAGGGAGTGACCAGCGGGTGGATGAACGAGTCGCTCCAAGCCTGGGAGGCCGGGCACGAGCGGGTGGCATCAGAAGCTCTCGAATGAGGGGCGAGGAGCGAGAGGATGGTGCCCAGGGGAGGAGGCTTCCTGAGGGCTCCCGACGCTCCTCTCTGGCAGACTCAGACAGTTTCACTTCCCACGTTTCTGGGGTCGCTAGAGTTTCCCACAGGTGTGTGTTACCTCTGTAATCTGAATTTTCAGAATAAAATCTTCTAATAAAATGACCAAGCAGACAGTTAGCCTTGCATGGCACCTTACAATGGCCTTTAAAAAAGATTAGCCTGAATTCCAGGCCCACGCCCATGTCACTCGCTGTTTTCCCAAAGGGGAGAAAATGAGTTAAATGCTAGCAGCTCTGCTACAAACAGGAGAAGCCCACACGATTTAAATTAATGATTTATTCCTCTAAAGACAGCGTGGGATCTATCATGGCCCCGATAAGCTGCAGCGACTCCTCTATCTGCATATAGCCGCGCAGAACTACAATATCTGGCAGGGAATATGGAAACAAGAATCAATTTTTCCTAGTTTTGAGCGTATCTCCTGAGTCTGAGATATGTCTGGCTTGTTTCTCAAATACCGCTGCGAGGGATCCCAGCTCCCCTCCCCGGGAGGCCAGCGGACGGCCAGTGAGCGGGTTACCTGTCGTGTGCGCGGTGAAGAGGCAGACGGCCCCCTCGGGGGCGTCTGGGTGAGTGTGGTGATAATTACCATCGACTGCCACCACAACGATTGCATTTTCCGTGGAAACACCTCCTCGCCAACAGATCATTTTGCTTGCTGCTCTTCTCTCCCTTCCGGTGGTGGAACGCGGCTCCCCTCTAGGCTGAGGTGCCCCCAAGTATGCGGACACTCGGGCGGGAAGATGCTGTTGCTTCTCTCGGCTGTTTTGACTGAATCAACAGCACAGCTTTTTTGTTTGTTTGTTTTTCTTCTTTTTTTATTTTTTAAAACAATTTTTTTGGTTTGTTTGTTTTGCAAAGCCTTCTGTTCAACTGGGGAAATGAGTAAATTTTGCCCATTCCAATGGGGTTGAATAAATACAAATCCTCTTTCCTTTCTTCCTTGCCTTCTTTTTGTGCATGCACACTCAGTTGTGTCCAACTCTTTGCAGCCCCATGGACTGTAGCCCTCCAGGCTCCTCTGTCCATAGGATTCTCCAGGCAAGAATCCTGGAGCGGGCTGCTGCTTCCTCCTCCAGGAGAGCTTCCCGACCTGGGGATCGAACCCGCATCGCCTGCATTGCAGATTCTTTACTGCTGAGCCACCGGGGCTCCCCACTTGCCTTCTTTACCAAGGGCCAACATCAGGTACCTGAGCCACACACACCTGGAAAGATAGAAGCTCCCAAGGAGAAATAAAATCTAGGACATGAGTTGGACCCCTCCGTCTACATCCCCCATGGAGTTGGTTTACACCTTGGACAACTTTTGCGTCCTTTTTTCAAAGCTGGTCGTGTTTCCTCTCCACTCCTAAAGTGACCCAGACACTGGGGCATGCGATGCTTCTGCTGAGGCCCTGTTGTGGAAAAGCCTTCGCAGCAGGTGCTTCATGGGAGCAGCCACGGCGCCCTGGGGCTGATTCAGCACGGGGCAAGGACGCGCTGTTGGAGTTGGCAGAAAGGGCCGCGGGTGCGCTTGCTCCTGGCCTCAGCCGTCCTGGCACATCTGCGGAGCTGGAGGCCAGTGGCGTGGCTGTCTGAGGCTTCTATGGAAGTCTTCTTCCCTGGAAGCTTCTCAGGGTCTGAACTCCATCCTCAGGGGCGGACTCGTCGATTCTCTGAGAGCAAAATTGAGGGACTGTATCGTGCCTCTCTGTCACGGATGTTTTGGCCTAAACAGGTGAAATGAATGAACGTCACAGCTCCCTGGGAAGAGGGGCTCCCTCCAAGCCCTCTGCTCCTCCCCTGGGCCAGGAGAGCTGCTGCTGTCCTTCCAGCCAGAGACACTCGTATCACTCCCCCTCGGAGCTCCCGCACCCGAGGTCGCTGCCCCTCCCCACCCTCTCCCAGTGCCCTGGGCCTCTAGACAGCAGGGCCCTTGTCACTGGGAAGTGCCTGTGCTCACGGTGGGCCTGCCCCTGCAGAAGTTGGGGGGCGGGGTCTTCTGGAAGGAGCTTCTGGGCTTGCACCTCCATTCACTCATTCACCTCTTCACGCACATGTTTCCATTCTCAGTCACTCTCCATCTGTATTTGTTTGCCGGACTAGTCTGCCTGGGATTTGGTGGACACTTGGCCAAAGGAGCTAAATTAATGACTGAGCGGGAGAGAACTGTGGAATTTCAGAACTGTAGAGGCCTTGAAACGATCCGTTCCAGATCTAATCGAACCATGGCAACTCTGAGATGAGTAAACAGAGTGTGATTGCCAGACCCTGTGGTGAGAGTAGGTTTAGTTTTGTTCAGGAGCTGCCAAGCTGTCCTCCAAAGTGGCTGCAGTGTTTTGCCTTCTTACCAGCGCTGAATGAGGATTCCTGTTGCTCCACATCCTTGCCAGCATTTAGTGTTGTCATGCCCTCAATCTGGGCCATGCTCATAAGCGACTGAATGCATTTTTTGAAGTATATGCCGAGCTGAATTTTCCCCAGTAAGCACACTTACATAACCAGCAGCAGATGGAGAAATGGTACAAGACCAGTGTTCCTGGAGACTCCTCACCCTCCCAAGGGCGTGTCAGCTCCCAGAAGGGCAACTGCAATTGACTTTAAATGCCAGGGATTCCTTGTCTGTTTGAACTTTAAACTTGTTGTTGTTCAGTTGCTCACTGGTGCCCAACTCCTCAACCCTATGGACTGCAGCACATTAAGCTTCCCTGTCCTTCACCATCTCTTAGAGCTTGCTCAGACTGACGTACATTGAGTTGATGATGCCATCCAGCCATCTCATCCTCTGTTGTCCCCTTCTCCTGCCCTCAATCTTCCCCAGCATCAGGGTCTTTTGCAATTAATTGGCTCTTCGCATCAGGTGGCCAAAGTACTGGAGCTTCAGCAGCAGTCCTTCCGACGAATCTTCAGGGTTGATCTCCTTCAGGACTGACTGGTTTGATCTGTTTGCAGTCCAAGGGGCTCTCAGGAGTCTTCTCTGGCACCACAGACTGAAAGCATCAATTCTTTGAACCTGAAATACATGGAATCAAACAGTACATTCTCTCTTGGATTCTTTTGTGGTTCTTTGACTCTTCTTTGACTCACTATGACATTTATGAGATCCATCCATATTCTTGTGTGTGCTTGTTCATTGTCGTTGTGTTCATTGTGTTCAAAGTGCTTTACATGGACGGAATGTACTAGAATGTATTTATCTGTTTTACTGTTGATAGATGTTTGCACTGTTTTCTGTTCTTGGCTATTGCAAAGAAGCTGCAACAAATTTGTTTGCACATCTTTTGCTAAATATGTGACATCTGCTGCAGAATATGCCTCTCCTTGGCCTCTGCACACCATGCACTGAGCTCCTCTTCTGTGTCCTTTCTTCCCGGGATCTTTGTTCTGCCTGGGCAGCTTTGAGATCCACTTGTCCCTCTGCAGGCCTGTGAGATTACCGGAAGCTCCCACGGCTCCCCAGCCCCCTGCTCAGATTCTGAGGTTTTGTTTTATGTCAAGAATTTGTAATTGTCCTGAAGCAATCAGGGCCTCATAAAATGTCAGCCTTCTTCTCTGAAATTTCCTCATCTTAGGATCATGATCTTGGTCCTTTAGTGTTGGTTGTTGTTGTTGTTGTTGTTTTTACTTATTTATTTGGCTACTCTGGGTCTCTGTTGCATCACATGGGATTTTTGATCTTTGTTGCACCATAGCTGTGGCCTATGGGATCTAGCTCTCCAACCAGGGATAGTACCGGAGGCCCCTGCAGTGGGAGCATGGAGTCTTAGCCACTGGACCACCAGGGAGGCCCCACACTCAGCATCTTTTAAGGAAATAGCTATACATAAAGAGACTCGCAGACTTAAGAACAAATTTATGCTTGCCAGGAGCAAGGATGGGAGGAAGGGAGAGCTTGGGAGTTTGGGATGGACATGTACACACTGCTATATTTAAAATGGATAACCAACAAGGACCTGCTGTATAGCACAGGGACTCTGCTCAGTGTTGTGTGGCAGCCTGGATGGGAGGGGGTTTTGGGGAAAATGGACAAATGTATGGGTGTGACTGAGACCCTTTGCTGTTCACCTGAAACCATTGCACATTTTCAATTGACTATCAGTCAGTTCAGCTCAGTCGCATAGTCATGTCCGACTCTTTGCGACCCCATGAATCGCAACATGCCAGGCTTCCCTGTCCATCATCAACTTTCGGAGTTCACTTAGATTCACATTCATCGAGTCAGTGATGCCATCCAGACGTCTCATCCTCTGTTGTCCCCTTCTCCTCTTGCCCCCAAACCCTCCCAGCATCAGAGTCTTTTCCAATGAGTCATCTCTTTACATGAGGTGGCCAAAGTAATGGAGTTTCAGGTTTAGCATTATTCCTTCCAAAGAAATCTCAGGGGTGATCTCCTTCAGAATGGACTGGTTGGATCTCCTTGCAGTCCAAGGGACTCTCAAGAGTCTTCTTCAACACCACAGTTCAAAAGCCTCAATTCTTCGGCACTCAGCCTTCTTCATAGTCCAACTCTCACATCCATACGTGACCACAGGAAAAACCATAGCCTTGACTAGATGGACCTTAGTCAGCAAAATAATGTCTCTGCTTTTGAATATGCTATCTAGGTTGGTCATAACTTTTCTTGCAAGGAGTAAGCGTCTTCTAATTTCATGGCTGCAGTCACCATCTGCAGCGATTTGGGAGGCCCCCAAAATAAAGTTTGTCACTGTTTCCACTGTTTCCCCATCTATTTCTCATGAAGTGATGGGACCGGATGCCATGATCTTCGTTTTCTAAATGTTGAGCTTTAAGCCAACTTTTTCACTCTCCACAACTATACTCCAATACAAAATAAAAAGTTTTAAAAAAGAAATAATTATATGTAGAGCTAACTGCCTCTCTCTTTCTTTCTCAATATCTCTCTCCTCTATTATCTATCATCTGTCTATCTATCTCTGTCACTATCATCAATATCTCTTTTCCATCTTTATCATATCTGTCTATCCTCTACTGTATATCTGTCTGTATATCTGTCTGTCTCTCATCTACGTCTCTTGTTTTCTAATTGTTCTCGGCAGGACCATTGATCTGCCCAAGCCAAGGCTCTGCGCCCAAGTGTTGCCGGACTCTTCTCTCCCTTACTCTCGTCAGGTGCTCAGCAGAACACTGGGCTTCGCTGGACACAGAAGAAACCCAGCAGGACGTGTAGGAGAGTGCTTCCCAAGAGCTTTCTCTAAGCCATTGCTCCAACAAACAGAAACACGCCCATGGAAGTTTGAGAAACTTGGTAGGTAATATTCCTTTCTTGAGGAATGACCTCACACAGCTGCATATTATGAGTTACTGGGTATCATGTGGGAAGGAAACTGGATTAACTCCTTTAAATCTATATTTCCCAGTCCTATCTCATCATGGAACCCTTCTTTCTTAAAGCAGCCAATGGCATCCCAAGCCCAGTTTGAGACAGATGATGAGCACCCCAGCTGACTGAAGTTCTGAGGAAACCTGGGTGGTGGACCCCTCACAGTTGCAAAATCAGGGGGCCCCAGGCCAGCTTAGAGGGGACAGAGCCAGCTGAGGAGCAGAGTCAGCCTGGGGGAGGTGTGTGTCACAGGACACGACTGTGCTCACACCCGGAAGTTTGAATGACGTGGATCCTTTCCTGTTTTGCGCAGTGAACCGAGTTATTACTGGCTATGATTATGCTCCTTGCGGGGCCTAACAGTAATCTCTGAGCAGACTTCTTTCTTTGGCTCTGTAACGACACAAGGAATATATGGGCTGGCAGAAAACAAAACTCATGCAAGCTTTCTTGTAACATCTTATGAAAAACCCAAACAAGCTTATGAGTTTGTGCAAACTCCAGGACAGGGTGAAGGACAGGGAAGCCTGGTGAGCTGCAGTCCATGGGCTTGCAAGGGATCAGACACGACTTAGTGACTGAACAATATTTAGCACGACACCAACATTTAATCAGTAACCAGTAAATGTTAAATATCATCTTAGTTCCCAAATACTCTTGATGTTTTCCTATCCCATGGAAGGGCAAGTATACCGTCCTCCCATGGAGCCTCCTAAGCCTCACAAAACCCACTCGGGACTCTGACCTCCAGAACTATAAGATAATAATATCTGTGTGTCATTTGAACCTCTAAACTTGTGGTGACTTGTTACAGCGGCAGGATCATCATTATGAGATGAACTGTGCTTTTACTGGGATGGTGGGAGGGCTCGGTGTGTGGGTGGGCGTTGTTGAGAGGCACAGATTCCTGCTTTTGCGCTGAGACAAGGTGAGGAGGGCAGGTGGGGAGTTGGCTGGAGGCTCGGGGCCTGGAGGCTGCACTGAGTGCCCTGTTGCCAGCCTGGCTGTGGGGAGAGCAGGGGAGAGTGTGGTCAGGGGCAACGCCGAAATGGTCCTGAGCCCCAAGAGAGGTGGCTTTTGCTAAAAAGGAAGGCTGTGGGACTTCAAGCCTGCAATGCAGAAGATGCAGGAGACGTGGGTTCAATCCTTGGGTCAGGAAGCTCCCCTGGAGGAGGGCATGGCAACCACTCCAGTATTCTTGCCTGGAGAATCCCATGGACAGAGGAGCCTGGTGGGCTATAGTCCATGGAATCCCACAGACACGACGGAAGGGACTCAGCACAGAAATATAAACTGCCATGCCTTAGCTGTGCTTCTCAGCTGAAGGCTCCAAAAATCACACGGTTTCTAGTAAGTGAATTGGGCTTCTCTGGCGGCTTGGTGGTAAAGAATCCGCCTGCCAATGTAGGAGACCCTGGTTAGATTCCTGGGTCGGAAAGACCCCTGGAGAAGGAAATGGCAACCCACTCCAGTATTCTTGCCTGGAGAGTCCCATGGGAGAGGAGCTGGGAGGGCTACATACAGTCCATGGGGTTGTTGAAAAGCTGGACCCGACTGAAGAGACCAGGCACCCGTGCACGCGCGTGGGATCGTGATGTTGGATGGTTTAGTTTGAGAGGCCTGTGTGCATGCTAATCCTGAAAAGTCTGTGGCCGGCTGGGGAGGAGGAGAGAAAAGGGGCGCATCCAACACGGGTGGCGGGAGGGGGCCCCGTTTGCAGCGTGGACACCCCCAGGTGGAGGTTGGTGGGGTGACCTGGCCCCAGGGCTGGCTGTGCTGCGCTGGGTCTGCTGTGACCAGCTCCACCCAGCTGGCTCCCTCTGACTCACCTGTGGACTCCGCCCCGGCGGCCGCAAGGGGCGAACACGCTCGGCACCAGCTATCGGTAAATAGCCGCACTCACGTGGAGGGGGTCTAGCGCCGAGCCCCGGGGTCAGCACAGAGCTAGCTCTATTTAACATCTTTGCTAATTATCTGGAGGAGAAGATAAAGACTTGTTAATTAAGTTCACAGATTACACCAAATTGGGAGGTGTTGAGAAGACCAGTGATGGCAGAGAAATCATTCAAAGAGCCCAGAAATCTGGATGATAAAATGAGACTCGGGGTGGAATACTGCAGGAGGACTGAACCAGGGCATATTAGTCCAAAACATTGAAATTCAATGGGCAGGAACAGCCAGGAAAGGAGACATGCTTAAAGAAGCCCTATGGGTGATGTCGGACGACAAATTAACTATAATTCTACTAGGCGGTTCTGCAGCAAAACGGTCCAGGGTGGTTTCAAACTCATACTTACAGGCCTCATTAGCTTGGGATGAGCTCATAATCTCTTTCTCTCACCACACACACACACGCGCGCACACACACACACACACACACACACACACACACACACACACTGCAACCTGACTGGTCAGCAATACTTTTGTTGCCAAGGATGACTCAAGAGTCGAAGGTAATGGAGCTTCTCTAGGTCCCTGACCTTGCTTCCCAAAGTCCCGTCTTCCGTGGAGAGGCAGAGCCCGGGTTCCCAGCATGAGCCCTCTGCTCAGCCCAGGCTTAGAGAAAGCAGAACTGGGCCACACGGGAGCCTGGGATGTCCCCAGCCTCACTCACTGCTTTTGAAGAGACAAGAATGGTGACTGTGGGGGCACGGTGGCGAGGTGTTGTGCTGAATCCTTGACACAAAATATTATGCAGCCTAATTTTTGCAGTAGGCTGAGGTCTTAGGACTGGTCTCAACCTCTTTCACAGGTGGGAACACTGAGGCCCGGCCCAGTGAAACAGTGTGCCCAGGATCGCGAGGTTAGGCTGTGACTGAGAACGTGGATCGGAACTCCAGAGCTGGGGCTCGTAACCATGAGCTGACATGGCGTCGTAGGGGGTGAAAGTGATGACCTGGCGTCTTCTTTTTATTTGATTCCTGTTAATTCACACATACCGAGTCATTACTGTGTGCTGATCTCAGTCCTAGGTGGTGGGTGCCCTGCAAAGCCCCGACAGGACCTCCTGCAGGAGCAACCAAATTGGCAGAATCTCCATGCTTTTCTGACCCTGTGAGCCCATCATTAAACCTCCTGTGAGCCCATCCATGGATGCATATGCATTTGTTAATTATATACATGTACTGTTTTGTGTTGATATTGTTGTTGCACTGTTTGGAACTGTTGTTCTTGTTCAGTTGCTAAGTTGTGTCCAACTCTTTGTGACCCCCATGGACTGCAGCATGCCAGGCTTTCCTGTTCTTCACTATCTTCTGGAGTTTGCACAAAACTCATGTTCACTGAGTCAGTGATGCCATCCAAACATCTCATCCTCTGCCACACTCTTCTCATTTTGCCTTCCATCTTTCCTAGCATCAGGCTGCTTTCCATATTATTACCTTATTATATATTATACAAGTTACCCCAAAATAACAATGTCAGATATGAAGAAGCTCTGTTTCCATCTGGTTGGCCATTGTGACTGCATACCAGCTCCATTTCAGAGCCCTGGTTTCGGGATGAATTTCTGCATAGGTATTGTTGGGTGAACAGTACTCCCAAAATTCAAGTCCACCTGTAACTTCAGAATGTGATCTGATTGGAAACAGAATCGTGGCAGATGTAACTCATTTAGATGAGGTCACACCCAGTGACATTGGCCATACATCCAGGGACTGATGTCCTTATAAGAAAACAGGGCACAGAGAAGGAAGCCACAGAAAGCATGTGATGTCTCATCAAGCAGAGGATTTCCGGGAGCCTCAGACGCTGGAGGAGGTGGGGGGAGGGGTCTCCCTTAGAGCTTCTGGAAGAAGGGCAGCTCTGCTGACACCCTGATTCCAGACTTCCGGGTTTTTAGACCTGTGAGAGGTTAACTGCTGTTTGAAGCCACCAGGGTTTTGGTACTTGTTCCCGACAGCAGCCCTGGGAAACGAAAGCAACTGCAGATGGGCAGGGACCACACCTGGGCGACCGAGGCCGTGCTCTCCAGGCGCCACCCCACCCTCCTTACCCAGAACAGAGCCTTAGCAGGGCTCCTGTAGCCCACAGAGGTCCATACACTCAAAGCTGTATTTATTCCAGCAGTCATGTACGGATATGAGAGTTGGAACACAAAGAAGGCTGAGGGCAGATGGATGAATGCTTTTGAACTGTGGTGTTGGAGAAGACTCTTGAGAGTCCCTTGGACTGCAAGGAGACCCAACCAGTCCATCCTAAAGGAAGTCAGTCCTGGGTGTTCACTGAAGAACTGATGTTGAAGCTCCAATATTTTGTCCTCCTGATGTGAAGAACAGACTCACTGGAAAAGACTCTGATGCTGGGAAAGACTGAAGGCAGGAGGAGAAGTGGACAACAGAGGATGAGATGGTTGGATAGCATCACCAACTCAATGGACATGAGTTTGAGCAAATTCCGGGAGATGGTGAAGAACAGGGAAGCCTGGTGTGCTACAGCCCATGGCATCACAAAGAGTCAGACACGACTGAGCATCTGAACATCAAGGGCCTCTGGGCCTTAATCTTTAGCTCAGCCGTTCCTTTGTCTGCTCAGAGCCTAGGCATGTGTTCCTCTATCCACACAGGCGTCATCCATCCAGAGTGCCTCCTGCAGGAGCCTCAGCCCTGGATCTCATCCTGTGGCCACTGTCTGCCTGTCTGTCTGCTACTCTCTCTGGGCACCAGGTCCCATTCACCGGCCACCCTCAGGTGATGCGTGAGTGGTGTGCCCATCTCATATCCATCCGTAACATTGCCTGGGTGCTCATGGGACTTTGTGCATCCCGATTTCCCCAGAATACCGCTCCATGGGAGTCTGGCCCTTCCCGGAGGTTGGGGGTGGTGAGGCAGGTCCCAGGAGGCAGAATCAAGGAAGGCGGGGAGCGGCCAGGCAGATGGTATGGGTTGGGACCCAGTGGAACCCACCCACGACCCCATCTCCCCTTTCTAGAAAGAGCACAGACTGCAGAGTAGGGGCCCACAGGTCACTCTGGGCCCCGCCTTTCTAAGTCACGGCCTGGAGGAGTAGGTGGCCCTGCCTGAGGGCAAGGAAGACTCGCGGAGAAACGGTTCTGATTGTCGACTTTTCTCCCGATTTCAGCAATTTCAGGTGACGTTTGCCTGAGGGCGTTCACTTCGTTTGTTTGTTTGTTTTTTTTTTCCGTTTGAGCGTTGGCGTTTGTTGTATCTAAATTCCAGTCACCACAGGAGGAAAATGTGAGCGGTCCCCTAATTCCTTGAAACTATTTCTCGCTGAGATGAGGGAGGCTAGCCGGGGAAGCTGCAGCGTCTTCGAAGAAGCCAGAGTGGATTTTACTGTGGAAAACCAGCATTCAAGGCAGAACAAAAGGACGAAAGCAGTGAACAGATGGGTGGGTGTTTTGCGAAGACTCACGATCTATGTGAACGGTGCGGGCTGGGCCCTCCCTTCTTTTTGTTTTTGATGCATCACGGTATGATATGATATGATATGACAGAACATGTCAAAAATTTAGGGGAAAATAAAACCCTGGGTTTTTTTTTTTTTGAAACATCAAACTATTGCTATCAATAGGAACAGCAACTGTTCAAAAATTTGTTTCAGAACTGCCAAGAAGTGAACGCTCAGGGAAAAAAAAAAGTATTTTTCCCTGCTGTTTGCAAGGTGGACACAAATGCAAGCGGTAGGAGGCTGACAACTTGACACATGTCTAATAAATCTAAAGCCTAAAAAGTCAACAATCCACCGTTCGAGAAAGCATTACTGGAATAAAAAGTGCTACGCAAAGAAAGAGCAGCCATTAAAAAATAGATTTTCTGAATTCAGTAAGTAATTTAGCCCTCAGAGCGCCAGTCTTCAAAACAAGGAAGCTTTTTCTTTCTCCGTTTAGGAGAGAGAGAGGCAGGGTTAGCCTGAGCGGCGGGGGCTGGCTGCATCTGAAATGAACCAGGTGAAAAGGCAGAGCCCAGGGAGCAGATGTTAGAGGCTGGGAGGGCTGGTGACAGGGGTCAGGGCGGGAGCCGCTCACATCCCGGCTGCTCAGGGGCTCAAGGCAGGAGTGGGCTTAATTTGACAAGTTGGTCCAGTTACAGGGGATTCACAGATCAGAGTCCATGCCAAGCACATTTGGCCACCACCAGCACGTCTGCCGCTGGCCAAGTGGATGGCAGTTGGGAAGCCGTCTCCGCGCTGACCGACCACCCGAAAGCAGAGAGAGGGAGGCAGGCACGGCCGGAGGAGCGGAGGCTGCAGAAGTGGGAAGAGAGCATGAATCCAGTTCCTCACCTCTGAGTAACTGAGGATTTCGATAAACCATGTTCTTTTCAACCCCCAATTTTCTCTTTCTTTTCCCCCCACCGCAATGAGTAGGGTGCCGAAGAAGATTTTCAACGGATGCACAGACAAATGGTAATTCTCAGGCGAGTCTCATGTAAACAAAAATACCAGCATTAAAGTTGTGGATCTTAATTTGTGCCTCGGAACTAAAAATCTGTATGTTTCTGAACTGGAGGAATACAGACTCACAGGTCTGGGTGGTGTGTCTGCATTTCAGAAAACCAATACCGTCTCTCCAATTTATGGGGAAACTGACACAATTTTGCAAAAACGCAAAACCATTTGTGAACTGGGTTTTGCATAATGGGATTAATTTGGTTGACTGTCATATCCACTATGCTGCAAAAAAACAAGTTAATCACAACATCATTCTGAGTGTTTTAAAGGAAGAAAGAGAAAGGAAGACAGAAAGGAAAGGCATGTTCTCCATTGTCTATCTTTTCACGAGGGGAAAACCTCATCTTCCCGGCTGCACCTTGAGTAGCTTTAGGAAGCAGGGCTCCATGAGTCTGCAGTGACACCTTGGTGAACTGAGCTGAACTGGCCTCTCTCCAATGAGAAGAAATTAGCAGCTTTCATAGGAGCATGAAAAATTGCTTCCAAGGAGCGTCCACACTGAATGCTGTGGTATATGTGTGCATTTGCTTGGAATTACACTGCACTGCAGAGGAGGTTACACTCTATACATGGTGTTACCACACTCAAACATTTAGCTTCATCACTAAGAATTTTCTTTGCAGTGACAGACGAGAGTCTGATTATTCTGAGAAGGTACAATACATGACTCTGATAGTCAAAAATGCCAGGTTATGCCATGGCAACAAACAACCCAAAGTCTTAGTGGCTTTACACATGAGAGGTGTCCTTTGTCCACATATATGCACAGAGTCAGCAGAAAGGCTCTGCCCACAGTGGTGGTGAGGGGACCTATCTAGACAGGCTGCCCCCTCCACCACGCCAGGCAGGACGAAGGGGATATGGGAGCTCGGTGAGCCGCAGGCTCCTAGTGTTCGCCTGGAGGAAATCATCACCCACCTCATTGGTCAGAGCAGCTGGCGTGGCTGCACCCACCTTCGGGAGCTGCGGGAGGACTCGGGGACCATCGATGGCTCCACCCAAGGCCACCGTCACCGTGTTTGGAATCCTTCCCGACCTCTTTCCATCCCCGTAAGGGTTGATGATGAGACACACTCGCCTTCACGTCTTCTCTGCGTGTGTTAGTCACTCAGTCGTGTCTGACCCCACACACTGTAGCCCACCAGACTCTTCTGTCCATGGGAGTCTCTGCAGAAGAATAGTGTAGTGGGTAGCCTTTCCCGTCTCCAGGGGTATCTTCCCAACCCAGGGATCAAAGCCGGGTCTCCTGCATTGCAGGTGGATTCTTTGCCATCTGAGCCACCAGGGAAGCCCAGTGCACTGGAATCCAAATATAAAAAAAAAATCCAATCTGATACAAAGAAATGATTGAACAAATGAATGGAGAAGAAAATAGTCTCCCCTGAAAATTCCAAATAATCTACGGAGAAGCTCTGTCCTTGAGGAGGTGGGACACGGCCCTGCTCCTCAAGTGTAGGCCTCTCACAGGGCTTCCTGCCCCAAAGTACACAGAATGGGGGAAAAGACAGCCTGACAGACACCCCTGACCAGGTGATCCAGCTGGACATCAATGGTGAGCCCGCTGTTGACCGCATGCACCCTGAATGATGTGACAGGAACGGGAGAAGTTTCAGGGTCTTCTTCCCCAGACCAGGCACGCAGGCTGGCCGCCTTCGCCCATTCGCACTGTCGTCACAGAGCACCACAGGCTGGTGGGTCATGAAGCACAGACATAATCACTCACAGCGCTGGAGGCTGGAAGTCTGAGATCAGGGAGCCAGCTGGGTCTGAGGACAGTTCTCTTCTGAGGTGCAGGCAGCAGGCTTCTTGCTGTGTCCCCACACAATGGGAGACAAGCTCCCTCATTCTCTGGCCTTTTCTTATAAGGGCACGAATCCCATTCAAGAGGGCCCCCCCCCAATCAGGACCTGATCCCCTCCTGGAGGCCCACTTCCCCATAAGATCACATGGGCATTCAATTTCAGCCTGTGTGTTTTGGGGAGCACACACGTGCTGTCCATATATGACTCATAAGAGAAACACCAGACACACTCCAGTTGAGGGACAGTCTTCAAAACACGTGGCCAGCCCTCCTGTAAACTGCCAAGGTCACTAATCTCAGAATAGCCTGAGAAACTGTCCCAGCCTGAGGAAGCATGCTGGCAAAGTGCCATGTGGTGTCCTGGGTGGGACCGCAGAGCAGAAAAGGGACTCCAGGGAAAAGCTAAGAACCCGAATAACATGTAAGTGAAAGTGTTAGTTGCATCCGACTCTGCAACCCCATGGTAGCCCGCCAGGCTCCTCTGTCCATGGGATTCTCTAGGCAAGCATAGGCAAGGAGTGGGTTGCCATGCCCTCCTCCAGGGGATCTTCCCAACCCAGAGATCGAAGCCAGGTCTCCTACACTGCAGGCAGATTCCACTGTCTGATATACCAGCTTCCCTGGTGGCTCAGGGAACATGGAGACCCAGGTTCGATCCCTTGGTTGGGAAGATCCCCTGGAGAAGGAAGTTGCAGCCCGCTCCAGTACTCTTGCCTGAAAGTCCCACAGCCAGAGGAGCCTGGTGGGCTATAGTCCACTGGGTTGCAAAGAGTCGGACATGACTGAGCGACTTCACTTTCATACCAGTTTCGAGACTGAATACTGTATAGACTTCAGTTAACATTTATGCATCAATACTGGCTCATTAATTGTAACAAATGTCCCATAGTAACAAAAGATGTTGTAATAGGGGAACACTGGGAACTCCACTATCTTTGCAATTTCTCTTTAAATTTATTTTAAGATGAAAGTTTATTAGAAAAACACCAATCCTGGGGTGGGGGGCTGTCTGCTGTATGATTTGAGGGGAACATGGCATCGTAGACAGAGTGGTCCCACCGTGATGAGAATGTGCCGTATCATCACTAGGTCCCTCGGCCAGCTCTCTCTCTCTCTCTCTGTTTCCCCTAAAGTCTTTGTTTACTTCATTACAGTGTTGTTTTTATTTCATGTGGGCTCTTAATTCCTCCACCAGGGAGTGAACCCAAGCCCTCTGCATTGGAAGGTGAAGTGTGAACCATTGGACCGGCAGAGAAGTACAGAGAAGTTTCTTAAATAGAAACTAAGGCTGGCGCACTGCAGACCACGGGGTCATGAAGAGTTGGACCCAACTTGGCGACTGAACAACGACAACCCCATCAGGGGCCTAGGGACCTTCTGAGAATGGCACTCTGGTCAGGAGCTACCACATGGGCCTCCTTTGCACAAGGGATTCTGTGTGGGAAAGAATGAACGCTCTCCACCTCCTTTATGCATTTCTGCCCTAACATGGAGCCTTTGCAGAGGGACACTCATTTTCTGGGGAGGCTGTTTGTGCTCAGCTGACACCCAGGAGCTCTGTCCCTCAGCTTCATCCTGGCGCTGGGCCCAGGAAGCTGGTCAGGGCCTGCCGGGGAGGTGAGGATGGGCACGGCAGTGGGCTAGGTGTGGTGCAGAGTCCCGCAGGCAGTCTCCCTGCCCCTCCCCTCCCAGCACCTCCTCCTCCCCGGACGTCCCTCGGCCATGGAGGGTGACCCGTGGGCAGACCCCCTAGACAGCCTGTGGAACGGAGGCCCTTGTCCAACTGGATCCAGCCACTGGAGTCTTCCTTTGGGGCCAGGGTTTGCCTGTAAACGGTCTTTGTTTGAAACAGTCGGCTCTGCGGCTAACGAACCATCACCCTGGGGCCAGCAGACCCCTCCCTCTGTGGTCCGTCCCTCAGGTCCCCTCAGGAGAGGACAGAGCTGGGGCCCTATCCCAGTGGGTGCCCACGTTCCACCCCCACCATAATGCAGTAGGTGTTGGGAAACTTGTGTGCGAGGAACCCACGGGCTTGTTGCTAGGAAACCACAGGGAGCAACCTTTGTGATCTCACATATGCTTAACATAATAATAAATAATGGTTAACATGATAATAAATAAACAAATAACAATAATTATAACATGCCCCAAGCCTGTTGTTTCTCCAAAATTAATTTATGATAAATTACGACTCAGATTCCTTGGAACATGAGAGTGGGGAGAGGAGAGATGGGGATTTTACTTGCCATCAGGCACAGAACGGGGTTAAAAGCAGCCTTTCCCTGAGACAGAGCTTCGAGAACCCAAAGAAAGGCCGCAGAACGGGGTTTTCTGTTTTGCTCTGTCTCTCACGTTGCCTTATCCCCTGCCTAGGAGAGTTAAGTTTTTTAGATACTTTACTTGCATTTCTAATTCAGTTATTCTTTTGAAATTTATTCAAAGGATTTATGCTTATGAAATTATAATATAATGCTGCCTATATGCCAATGAGCTGGAGGCAAAGAAAATAATTTTCTTCAATTTACAGTTATGAGGCTGGAGGAAAATGATGCCTTCTTATCACCTCTTTCTCTTTGTATGTCTCGGTATTTTTTTAAAAGTCTTCAGAAGGCAGGAGCTGCTGATGAATTCTTAAGCAGATCACACCGATAATTGTGTTTCAGAACTGTCAGCTCCCTGAACACTGTCCACTGGCTGTCTCCAGTCACAGGGGCTATTCGTGTCATCCCCTTCCCTGCTTGGGAACTCAGCCCTCAATAAAGCCAACTCGCTGGGGAAAGGGTTAAATCGCCTGAGAGGATTATTAGATGGAAGGGGGATTTATGGATGACACTTTGTAACAATTAATCAGGTACTGTTTATGAAGTTAAGTTGGTCCTCTCATTCCTGGACCAAATACACACACACACACACACACACACACACTCTCACACACATAATCGTAACAGTATTCAGCCCTTGTTTCAATTGTCAAATGGCTCATTTTGTCACTCTGTTTGATTAATGGACCTTTCGGAGTCCCCAAAAAGTCCTAGTAATACAAATAAAAAGAATCATAAATATTGAATAAGCTCATGGCACCGTTAACCTTGGCTACATTATTTTGGGACATTCTTGGAGAAACTTTGCTTTACAGGAAATAAATTGCTGTGGGGATTAAAAAAAAAATAAGCACACTCATACCCAGTTGGAGAGTTTGGAGAATGTCACCTCTCTCACCTTGTCACTCTTATTAATCTGTTGTGATTAATTAGTTTAGTTAGCTTTATAATCAGGCCAGCCAACTCCTGGCTGGCATTTCTGCCCGTAGGTCTGTGCTGGGTGGACCAAAGTTGTGCAGGAAGGGTGAGGAAGGGCTGGAAGCCACACGGTCCAGAACCAGGGTGACGAGCGGAAAATGATTTATAGAACAGGAGCCTGGGTGTGGCTGGGAACTTGTGTCGTGTTTATGAAGGTCTCTCTTGTGTGGGTTCTCACACTGAAAGCTCTTGGTTTTCTCAGGCTAAAATCCTCCCTCTCTGCTGCCCCCGTGAGTCCTAATCCTGGGTGCGACTGATCAGCTGACACCTGGGTTCTAACCTGGCTGGGACACGCTGCAGTTTGGGACTTTAACAGCTAGCCCTGCTGTTAGGAGCTCCATTGTGGGGGGCCCGAGCTGAGACTGATGTCTGCAGCACGTGAGCTCTGTGACACTGGGCAGTGGACTCTGACTTTCTAAGTCTCAGTTTTCTCATCTTTAGAATAGGAGTTCTGACCTTCTGCAATTTCTATGGGGGTGAAGGGAAACAATTCAAGGGAAAAGCAAGTTCAGTTCAATTCAGTCCACTCGCTCAGTCGTGTCCGACTCTTTGCAACCCCATCTGCAGCATGCCAGGCCTGGCTGTCCATCACCAACTCCAGGAGTCCACCCAAACCCATGTCTGTTGAGTCAGTGATGCCATCCAACCATCTCATTCTCTGTTGATGCCATCCCTTCTCCTCCTGCCTTCAATCTTCCCCAGCATCACGGTCTTTTCAAATGAGTCAGCTCTTTGCATGAAGTGGGCAAAGTATTTGAGTTTCAGCTTCCACATCACTGCTTCCAATGAACACCCAGGACTGATCCCCTTCAGGATGGACTGGTTGGATCTCTTTGCAGTCCAAAGGACTCTCAAGAGTCTTCTTCAACACCACAGTTCAAAAGCATCCATTCTTCAGCACTCAGCTTTTTTTTTATAGTCCAACTCTCACATACATGACCACTGGTAAAACCATGACTAGACAGACCTTCATTGGCAAAATAATGTCTCTACTTTTTAATATGCTATCTAGGTTGGTCATAACTTTCCTTCCAAAAAGTCTTTTAATTTTATGACTGCAATCACCATCTGCAGTGATTTTGGAGCCCAGAAAAATAAAGTCAGCCACTGTTTCCATCTGTTTCCCCATCTATTTGTCATAAAGTGATGGGACTGGATGCCATGATCTTAGTTTTCTGAATGTTGAGATTTAAGCCAACTTTTTCACCCTCCTTTTTCACTTTCATCAAGAGGCTCTTTAGCTCCTCTTCACTTTCTGCCATAAGGGTGGTATCATCAGCATATATGAGGTTATTGATATTTCTCCCAGTGATCTTTATTCCAGCTTATGTTTCTTCCAGCCCAGCGTTTCTCATGATGCACTCTGCATACAAGTTAAATAAGCATGGTGACAATATACAGCCTTGACGTACTTCTTTCCCAATTTGCAACCAGTCTATGTTGCTCCATGTCCAGTTCTAACTGTTGCTTCTTGACCTGCATACAGATTTCTCAGGAGGCAGGTCAGATGGTCTGGTATTCCCATCTCTTTCAGAATTTTCCACAGCTTGTTGTGATCCATACAAAGACTTTGGCGTAGTCAATAAAGCAGAAATAGATATATTTCTGGAACTCTCTTGCTTTTTCTATGATCCAACAGATGTTGGCAATTTGATCTCTGGTTCCTCTGCTTTTTCTAAATCCAGCTAGAACATCTGGAAGTTCATGGTTCACATACTGTTGAAGCCTGGCTTGGAGAATTTTGAGTATTACTTTACTAGTGTGTGAGATGAGTTCAATTGTGCAGTAGTTTGAACATTCTTTGGCATTGCCTTTCTTTGGGATTGGAATGAAAAATGACCTTTTCCAGACCTGTGGTCACTGCTGAGTTTTCCAAATTTGCTGGCATATTGAGTGCAGCACTTTCATAGCATCATCTTTTAGGATTTAAAATAGCTCAGTTGGAATTCCATCACCTCCACTAGCTTTGTTCATAGTGATGCTTCTTTTTTTTTTAATTTAATACTTTATTCTATTTTACAATACTGTATTGGTTTTCCCATACATGGACATGAATCAGCCACAGGTGTACCCAATCTCCCAATGCTGAAGCCCCCTCCCACCTCCCAGCCCACACCATCTCCCCAGATCATCCCGTACACCAGCCCCAAGCATCCTGTACCCTGTATTGAACATAGACTGGCGCTTCATTTCTTATATGATTGTATACATGTTTCAGTGCTATTCTCCCAAATCATCCCACCCTCTCCCTTAGAGTCCAAAAGTCTGTTCTATACCTCTGTGTCTCGTGTTGTCTTACTTACAGGGTCATCATTACTATCTTTCTAAATTCCATATATGTGTCAGTATACTGTATTGGTGTTTTTCTTTCTGGTTTACTTCACTCTGTATAATAGGCCCACTTGACTTCACATTCCAGGATGTCTGGCTCTAGGTGAGTGTGAGTGATCACATCATCACGGTTATCTGGGTCATGAAGATCTTTTTTATACAGTTCTTCTGTGTATTCTTGCCACCTCTTCTTAATATCTTCTGCTCCTGTTAGGTCCATACCATTTCTGTCCTTTATTGAGCCCATCTTTGCATGAAATGTTCCCTTGGTATCTCTAATTTTCTTGAAGAGATCTCTAGTCTTTCCTATTCTATTGTTTTCCTCTATTTCTTTGCACTGATCCTTGAGGATGGGATCTTATCTCTCCTTGCTATTCTTTGGAACTCTGCATTCAAATGGGTGTAGCTTTCCTTTTCTTCTTTCCTTTCACATCTTTTCTTTACATAGCTATTTGAAAAGCCATCTCAGACAACCATTTTGCCTTTTTGCATTTCTTTTTCTTGGGGATGTTCTTCATCACTGCCTGCTGTACAGTGTTATGAACTTCCATCCATAGTTTTTCAGGCACTCTATCAGATCTAATCCCTTGAATCTATTTCTCACTTCCACTGTATAATCATAAGGGATTATTGATTTAGGTAATTTGATTTGATTTGATTTAGGTAATACCTGAATGGTCTAGTAGTTTTCCCTACTTTCTTCAATTTCAGTATGAATTTGGCAATAAGGAGCTCATGATGTGAGCCACAGTAAGCTCCCAGTCTTGTTTTTGCTGACTGTATAGAGCTTCTCCATGTTTGGCTGCAGAGAATATAATCAATCTGATTTCAGTATTGACCATCCGATGATGTCCGTGTGTAGAGTCTTCTCTTGTGTTGCTGGAAGAGACCTATCAGGGCAGCCTAAATTAAATACATAATAATATCACCCAGGAAATTATCAGCTTTAAAGTCAGGTGTTTTACACTGTGTGTGTACATGCTAAGCCACTTCAGTCAGGGCCCTCTGTCCATGGCATTCTCCAGGCAAGAATATTGGAGTGGGTTGCCATGCCCTCCTCCAGGAGACTTCCCAACCTAGGGATCAAATCTGTATCTCTTATGCCTCCTGCAATGGCAAGCAGGTTCTTTACCTGTGAAGCCCAAGGTCATTTACACTATCTAAAGCTGGTAAAGATTGAAGACAGGAGGAAAAGGTGGATGACAGAGGATGAGATGGTTGGAGGCAACACCGACTCACTGGACATGAGTTTGGCAGGCTCCCGAAGCTGGTAATAGACAGGGAAGCCTGGAGTGCTGTAGACGATGGGGTCGCAAAGAGTCAGACACGAATGAGCAACTGAATTAACCTGAACTGAACCAAATATGTAAGCAGAAAGTTGTGAGTGAGTGCACTTTTGTACATAAAGTCTTATCTTTCTGTTGGATTTTAGTGATAAATTCAAGAACTTATTTCCCTCTAGATAAAAATATTGGCCCTATCACACTAAAACTTGCACTGCGTTCTGCCATTTATCTTGTCATTATAGAGCCGACATGTTCCAGCAGTTACACAATCCTTCAATCTCCTGGCCCCGGTTCTGCTCAAAGACTTTCCAAGAGGTCAGTACACATCGCCAGCTTCTGCCAACATTTCCCCAGATCTGGTCTGAAGGGGGAGGCATACCTGACTGAGGCATCCTGGGTGCAGGGTTCCTGAGGGTCTCGGCTGGAGAGACTCAGGCTCGGGGCTGCGTCTTACCCACTGCTGGGTCCCGGTGCTCTCACAGTCCTGGCAGCCGTGACCACGGGCATTTGCTCAGAACGACCCGGTGAATCAGAGCACACGCACATGTCCCTGCTGAGAGGGAGGAGCCGATGTCGGGGAGATGACGTAAGAACAGGGGACTTCCTGGAGGGGATGGAGAGTGGGGTTCCGAGGGTGGGGGTGGGACAGAGCAGGACCCTACGGTCCCTGACCACCCCCCATGTCCTCTGCCTGCCTTTTGTCTCTGGAAAACTTTAGTCAAAGAATAAGTGTAATTAGAGAAGGGAGAAATGCGGAAACAAAGGGGAACAGTCGAAGGGGACTAAATAATAAAAGTGTAATCGGTAAGCACAGTCAAGGATTTTTAGTTCTTTCTCAAGGGCCAGAGATACTCTTCTGAGCTGTACCCTGTGCGCTGTCTTACAGATGCTGAAAACCCAGGTGGAAGAAGTCGATCGCATGATGAGCAGACTGTACCTAGGACATAAGCTGCTAGGCAACGGGACAAACGGACCCTGAACTGAAAGATTAACTGTGCTTAGAACAGCTGAGATGCTGCTGCTCAGGCCGCCAGTGACCGAGTGAACGGCGACTGGCAGAGCTGCCTGGGGGGTTTCTGCATGTAGCCCGTGCCCACTTCTGTCCCTAAAAGCTCTTGCCCCGCTGGTGGCTGGGGGTGGGAGAGTGGGCCCTTGGACGGTCATCCACCCTCCCCACCAGTTGCTGGCATCTGAATTACAGCAGCCAGGCCTGTCCAGTGGTTTTTGAGCAGCGAGAGACCCAGGAACCCTTTCAGTACCAAAGGACGTTCCAGTTGTGAGCACAGACCGGGAGAGGAGAGTTGGAGGCAGGGGCAGACACACGTGTTGACTGGGGCACAGGGCTGGGGTGGTGCCTTCTGGGGGCTCTTGCATTTTCTGGGTGCAAGAGAAGGTTCCGTTTTTCTTCCGGAAATGAGAGGAGTGGGAGTGGAAAGAGAAGACGGGGAGGGCAGTGAAAGAGCTGTGCTCAAGAGGCGGCTTCGCAGCTGGAGGCAATGGGGGTGTGGGCAAGGCAGGAGGCGATGGGGATCCACACGCAGGGAATCGGGAAGGGAGGTGCTCCTGGGTGGGGCATCTGGGACGGGCACCTGGCAGCCACTTTGTGCGGAGAAACAGCCTCACCTCTGACCGCACTGTTCTTGCGGCAGCAATGAAGGTGAGTCTTTAAGTTTCAGACTCTCACCCGGAGATCCTTGTTCAGGTCCCATGAAGCTGAGATGTCTCCTTCCCTTTGGCCTGAATTGGTTTGGAAGGGAAATCCATAAATGAAATTGAGCCCACTGGTTTCTCACTTTGTAATTTTCTGAAAAAAATACCCCAGACACATGAGTGGCTGTGTAAAACAGGCTCAAAGTTGGGTGTCCGTCCACATTCATTAGGATCTGACAGCTGTTGAAACAGGTAAACCCACATTTCGCATCTGAACACAGTAGATGTGGTTTCTTCCCCTCGTGTTGGAGGTGAGACGGGGGCATTACTGGCCAGGTGCTCTGGTCTGGGTCCCAGGTTTTTTCTAGGCTGTCTGAGGGCCTGTGAGGCCTGAGCCAGTGAGAAGGAGGCCCCCGGGGCAGGGCGCTGTCAGCCTGCCTGGACGCATCCGCAGCCTCCTATTCACTCGGCCCGGAGGCCGAGGGTGCTGGACCCAGCTATATCCTCATCTTGGTAAGGAGAGAAGATGGTGCTGGTGAGCTGCCTTTGCCCCGCAGACCCTCAGTGCCCCATCCTGGGCCAGAATGCAGTGAAGTAGGCGGTGTTTTAGAAACTGGAGCCTTTTAGCTGGTTGTTTGGACTTATGGTTTGATACAGTAAAATGCTTTGATGGAACATCATGACTTGTTCGTAGTAAAACCCGTACCCAGTGAATCTGCCCCAGACAAAAGTGATCTCTGACCGTAAACACATGAAGAGAGGGGACAATGATTCAAACCCACAGCTGCAGAGCAGCCAGCAGACACAGCTCTTCGGCACCTAGATCTGTGATCTTCATCTTTTTCATCCAGAACTAACTTCCAGCTCGTTTCTGGTTGCATATTATGAATGCCCAATCCGCTCCCCTTTTGGATTCAGCGAATGCTGGTTTTCAGCGTGCATCCTCTGCGGCTGACAGTGTGTGGCGTTCTGTTAGGAGGCTCGCCTCCTTTCTCTCCAACATGCCTCGTGTCTCTCTTCTCATGCATCTGTCAGGCAGCGAAAGATGGGAGTGGGGCGCATGCCACTGGCCCAGGATCACAAAACGTCACCGAAGACGTGATCAGGACTGACATTAGGTGTGATTTACCCCCAGATAAAGGGGCTCCAGTCCTGCTGATATTCTTAACCATCCATAGCGGGTGGCAGGGGGTGGGGGGGCGGTGCTGGTCTCTCCACCTTCTCCGGATCGGCGGTCAGCGGCAGCTGTGTGGCCTCCATGGAATCTGCGGTTTCCTGAGAGACCCCCTCCCCCAGGAGTGGACACCCTGTGCCTGGTTACGGACACCACAAGGGATTGTAAAAAGACCTGAAGCGATGTTGAATGCATTTTTAACTTTTGTTGTTGCTGTTCAGTAGCTAAATCATGTCTGACTCTGCCCATGGACTGCAGCATGCCAGGCTTCCCTGTCCTTCACCGTCCCCGAGAGTTTGCTCAGATTCATGTCCATTGAATCAGTGATGCCACCCAACCATCTCATCCTCTGCCGCCTACTTCTCCTTTTGCCTTCCATCCTTCCCAACATTAGGGTCTTTTCTAATGAGCTGGCTCTTCTTCTTATTAGTAGTAATGTAGAAATGACTAAAAGGCCATTTATTTTTTAAATAAAACACATATGGTTACTATAGCATATTCAGAAAATACAGAAGAGCGTATAAAGTAGCAATATGTTTCTGCTGCTGATGTTGAGAAATAACCATTGCTACCATTTTAGCTGATTTCCTTCGGGGTTTCTTAAATGCATATATGATTTACAAAAATCTCTGTCATGCTATACAAGTGTGTACAGCTTTATCATCTGATATCTTTTATTTGATTGTGCATCATGAAATTTCTTTAATGATTTTAATGGATACATTATATTCCTGCCGAGGGATGTGCTATGAATTACACCGTAATGAAACGCTTCCTACACAAATATTTCTGCTCATCTCTGATGATTTCTCCTGGCTGGGGTTCTAGAAATGGCATTCATGTCTCGAAGAGTTTCAGTGCTTTGAAGATGTTTGTTACTGCTTGCCGCAGAATGTGGTATCAACCCTACCCCACCAGTCAGAGAAGCGTCTTTAATGAAGTCAGTGGCTTCATCTGATAGGCCAGTCTCCGATCCTAGTGTTCAACAGACAAATTGTGTGTGATAAGGGGGTGAAGGTGTGTGCAAGGCTTTTGTGTCCTTAGTTGCTCAGTCGTGTCTGACTCTTTGCGACCCCATGGACTGTAGCCTACCAGGCTCCTCTGTCCATGACACTTTCCCAGCAAGAACACTGGAGTGTGTTGCCATTCCCTTCTGCAGGGGATCTTCCCGACCCAGGGATCAAATCTGGGTCTCCTACACTGCAGGCGGATTCTTTTCCATCTGAGCCATCAGGGAAGCCCGTAGCTTTTACACCGCTCTTAATAAATCAAATCATTGAAATGTGTGGCATGTAGGGAAAATAGCGGAGGAGCAATGTGCTCTTTAGATAATTCAGAACTCCATGGAAGTTTTCCTAGGTCAATAGACAATGGCCGTGTACTATTTTTTCAGTGTTGTTTGAATGGGGGCAGGTTGGGGAAAGAAAGTGAAGGAAAGGGAGGCGAAAGACGTGTGATCCTGGTGAGGGAGGGGATGGACACCCCATAGTGAGATTCAGGTCAGAGCTGGAAGAAGAGCAGCAGGGATCGCGCTCAGATAAGAAGGGCTGAGTCATAACGGTGTGGAAATTTTTCCTTGACACCTGCTGATAAGATGAAATAAACTTGGAGAATCAGAGTCAGGGGTTGGAAGAAATTTCTGGCATCAAAGATGACTCACTGGAGAGGTGCTCTGTCACCAGCCTTGACTGCACAGAGGATCAGGAAGAAGGCCCCCACCCGCCCACTTGCCAGGGGTGCCAGGGGCCTCTTGTGCCCAGGGCTGCTGATGACTGTGCCCTGGGTGGAGCCCCAGCATCACCCCACACTCTGGAAATGTCTGTGCCTCTTACGTCCATCAGGCTTCACATCATCCTAGGCTATGAAGTTGGATAGAACCTTGTAGGTTATATGGGCCAAAGTTCTAAGGCACAGACTCTCACCAGCACCATCTGCAAGTGTGAGGTTGGTCTGGAGGACAGGCTCTGGGGTCCATTGGCTTGCCCCAAACTTGGCTTTGACATTGCGTGACGGTAGGCAAGTGACCCCGCCCCGCCTCTGTGCCTCCCTGTTTCTCTGAAACGGGACGAAGATTAGAAACCACCTGTGGTGTTCACCTTGAGTAAAATGAGGTCTGAGTCAGCAGTTAGTGTGGCGCCTTGCCCAGTGTGAAGTGAAGGGTAGACATTGCTGTCCCGGTTAGTGTCTCTGAAGGCTCTCGGATCCCTCAGGTCTGCAGGATTAGGGTCCCTCTCCCGAGGCCTCAACAGGAATGTCCAGCCCCCTCTGTGGGAAAGCTGGGCCCACGGGACGTTCTGGGCCCACCTGTGCAGCCCAAGCCCTCCTTGGCTGTTCTCTGCGGCCCTGCGACTCACCCGTGTCCAGGGAGTGGGGCAGAGTCCCGCCCAGCACCCAGGCCCCCAGGCCCACCTGAGTCCAGGGAGGCCCTTCCTGCCCGTCATCCCTCCGCAGTGCCTCCTGCCTGGAGCCTCACCTCTCCAGGGCTCCCTCTTTACTAGGCGACAGTGGGCACTAACAAGTGAAATAGGTTAAGAAAGAAAGAAAGTCAAATCGCTCAGCCGTGTCCAACTGCTTGCCACCCATGGACTGTAGCCTGTCAGGGTCCTCGGTCCGGGTATTTTCCAGGCAAGAATACTGGAGTGGGCTGCCATTTCCTTTTCCAGGGGAACTTCCCGACCCAGGGATCAAACTCAGGTCTCTGGCATTGCAGGCAGACTCTACCTTCTGAGCCACCAGGGAAGCAAATAGGTTAAGGACTAAGCTCAAATGGCATCCAGGTAATTCATCCCTTAAGAGCTGTAATACAGTGTCTTCTCGACAAACAGCCCGTCCCAGCAGTGGATGCGCCCATGCATCATGCGGGACCCAGGCCCCCCAGGGGACAGCAGGCTATGAGGGCCACCCATCTTGTCCACCACCTTCTCCCCAGTGAGCATCTTCAGTTGGCAAACCCCGCTGGGCTGGGCTTGGAGGGAAATCAGATGCTGTCAACACAGAACCAGGGCACTTCCGGCTCCCCTGGAGTCTGGGGCGGGGGACAGAGACCACGTCTGTGGCGTCTGAATCCTCATTTAGAGCAGAGAATAGGGCTCGGGGAGTGAGCGGAGGCCCTGGACGACCCCCGAGTGAACCTTCTTGTGCCTTCCCGCTCCTGTGGCAGACGCAGGTTCTGGGCCATTGGCTCCTCTTGCTGCAGTCCTACCTCTGCCTGGGGGTGTGCAGTGAGGACCCCTGTTATTGAGCCCAGGAGAGGCTGCGGACGCCCCTGCACTCCCCACCACCACCCACCCTCTCGTTTACAAGGGAGAACTCCGGGGCTTGGCTCCTCGAGGGACCGGCGCCAGACTGCTGAAACCACTGGGTTTCTTACCGCTGCTCTAGGGCTGAATCCGATATAAAATACATGTTCCTGTTCATTGCCATTTATGTGTTAGTTATCATTAACAGCCATTATAATTTTTTCCCAGTGGCAATTACATTGATATTACTATATCTAAATCAAAGAGGACACTGCAGCAATTACTGTCATAAGTTGATTGGGAACCACCTAATTTTTAAGTGACACTATTTTCTTATCAGCACGATAATTTTCCTTTGCAATAAATAACATTCCAGCAGCGTTGTGCAACTGAAATGTACCCTTTTTTTTAAAAAATAAACAGAAAATGTACCTACAGTTTCTCTTTCATGTAAGAATAATACAATTAAGATCTGAATCCTAGGATTGGGGAACATTTTAACAGATCTTAAACCTAGCAGTTGAATTGCACAGGGAAGTGGAGGCAATGGTTTCAATCTTTTTCTAAAGTTGGTGAAAAGGGAGAGAGCAGAGGAGGAAGATGGGAAGAGAGAGGAATGGGGAGGGAGGCTGTCCCCAGCCCCAGCCCCCTTCCCTGTGGGGCCAGAGCTGCTCCCACATCCTGGGCCCCTGGGCGAGGGCTCCACCAGGGGGTTACCACTTGCCAGAGAAGCCACAGGAATTCCGGGAGGTCATCACGGCTAGTCCCAGACCACATCAGATGCAGGAAGCTCAGGGCAGAGAAGCCTGGGGACAGGATGGGAACCTGAGTGGTCTCCCAGGCTCACTACTGGGCCCCCCAGTGCCTCCAGTTCCCCAGTGGAGGATAGCAGGCAGACCTCACTGTCCAGTCCGTGGTCTGTGTGGGCACTCCCCTGAGGCCTGGTTTCCTGGAGGGGAAGCCTGGAGTGAGTGGTTTGAGGGGCACACCCAGGGCAGCAAATCTTGCAGGTGGTGGAGCCAGGCCACCTCGGTCCTTGAAAGTGAAAGTGCCACTGAGGCTCAGTGGTGTCTGACTCTCTGCAGCCCCATGGACTACAGCCTGCCAAGCTCCTTTGTCCATGGGATTCTCCAGGCAAGAATACTGGAGTGGGTTGCCACACCCTCCTCCGGGGATCTTTCCGATCCAGGGATGGAACCCGCATCTCCACTAGCTCCACCTGCTTGCCCAGCAGTTTTATTCACTAGTTCTGTGGCTTCAGTTTTCCTCTCTGTAAAGTGGGGTGATGATAATAGTGATCCTGCCTTACGAGGTGGTTGCATGAATGAAAGAGGTTTTTAGACAAGCAGCTGAATCAAGATCTGGCCCAGTATGAGTGAGATGTTTAGATAATACTAAATTAAAAACTGGTGCCTGAGCTCACAGTCCAGGAACCCCCACCCCACTGACCTCAGAACAGCCCCCACGTTGGGCTCACGGCCCAGAACCTCCTCTAGTAGGCACACAGCCCAGATCCCTGGTCCCCAGTTTGATAGGCCTGAGCCTCTCAGCGACTAAGCGCTTGAAATGCGGCTTGTTTACAAACAAGAATTAAAATATCTTGATGATTTTGGTATTGATTACGAGTTGAAATTATAATATTTTGGATACACTGGGCTCAATAAAGAACATCAGGAAAAGTGATTTCAGGTTTGTGTCTGTGGCCACTACATCATTTTGTATTACATCTGTGGCTCCAGCTGACGGTTTGTTTTGCTTTAGAACACACTGTCCGTGGGATTAGGAGAAGTCAATGCATCTGGCGCTCAGCACAGCCTGGAGATTAGTAGGAGCTTGTTGAACACCCGCCTCCCTTCCAGGACACCTAGCCCTGCACAGGCGCCCCTCCCCCATGCAGGGTTCCAGCGCACAGGGTTCCGTGATGGGGGTCCTCGGTGCTCTCACGGCAAGTCAGCGCCTTGCGGTAGAGCTGAGGGTGCCTGAGCTGGTGGACGGGGCCCCTTTTCTGCAGGCGGCCGTCCTCTGAGGTTCCCTACCTCCCTCCCCAGACCCCAGCCCAGGGCCTCCGGGCCCAGCCAGGCCTCTGCCCGCCCCCTGCCCCCGCACAGGCTGTGCTCTCCAGGGTCCTGGTCTTCCGGTGCTCCAGCAGGATGGGGCAAGAGCAGACAAACCATCCTGTCAGTTAGCACCACAGTCTCCCCCTTCACGGCGTGTGGGGCTGTGAGAAGAGCCTGGAAACAGGACACACACGTGTGCGCGGTAACGAGATCGCTGCGGAGTGTCCTCTTGAGAGGACAAGAGCAGGGAAGGCTGCCGGCTGGCACAGGTTAGCGTGACAGCCCTCCAGCGGCCGCTCGCCCACTCTTAGAGATGTGTATAAGAGACAGTTCACGGCGTGTGGGGCTGTGAGAAGAGCCTGGAAACAGGACACACACGTGTGCGCGGTAACGAGATCGCTGCGGAGTGTCCTCTTGAGAGGACAAGAGCAGGGAAGGCTGCCGGCTGGCACAGGTTAGCGTGACAGCCCTCCAGCGGCCGCTCGCCCACCGAACCGGGCCTGGGCCCCTCTCTGCTCGTATTGTCCGGGCCATGGGCGGCAGTCACAGACGCTCCGGCACCCGGCAGGGTCCTCGAGTGACGGAGGAGGCACTGGTCCTCGGCTCACTCTGGTCCACTGGTACCCAGCACCAGAGGGTGCCGGCGGAGCTGTTCCTGGACCTCGGATTAGCCGATGGCAAGTAACTCAGAGGGCGGTGCAAACAGGTTGTCCCGGCGATGCCAGACCAGCGGGATGGGGCGGGGCGACAGGCCCCTCCTGCCCTCCCGGGGGAGACACGCCTCCCTGTGGTTTGGACGAGCTGAGCCTGCTGCAGGGGTGAGGGGCTGCCACTTCAGGCTGCCATTCAGGAAGCCTGGGACAAAGAGCCCCTGCCGGGGAGGCAAAGCGCTATTATACACACACATGTGTGTATCCCCACTCTGTTTCAGATCCTTTTCCCATGTAAGTCTTCTTTTTGGGTCTTGCTTTCTCCATTAATAAAGTGAGTAGAACTGGATCATCTCTCTTTTTAAAAAAAGATATACATATATATATAATTTTATCTTTTTTTTTTTTTTCTGCATGCAGGCTTTCTCTAGTTGCGGCAACTGAGGGCTACTGTCTAGCTGGAGTCAAGGGTGGCCCATAGTGCTAGTGTCTTCTTGTTACAGGAGCTCTAGGGAATAAGGGCTTCAGTAGTTGTGGCACATACGCTTCGCAGCTGCACGGCATGCAGAATCTTTCCAGATCAGGAATCGAACCCTTATCCCCTGCATTAGCAGGCATATTCTTGACCACTTGACCCCTAGGGAAGTCCTAGGTTGTCTCTTAAATCCCAAATTTTACCATTTAAAGGTCAGCGGAGTCTTCTCGTCTGTGATGAGCAGAGAGCCTCCCAGACTCCCTCCAGCGTGTCTGTCAGCTGCCCCTCCCCTGCGCCCAGGGGCTGGCACACACAGGGCAATGCAAACTTCCAAACTTCCAAGCTGGACAGCGTCTCTTCCCTAAACATGCCTACACATATCCCACCAGCTAGAGAGACCACAGGGTCAGGTCATTCTAAGATTCGGTTCCACTCTTTACATGGAAGGGATAGTGCATAATGGTAGCTGACGATTTATGGGCCGTTTTCCTGAGCTCTGAGCATAAATCCATCTTCCCTATTGGACATTACCACCAGTCAGCAGGGTGTGTTTTAATTATTATTTTAATTTCATGTTGGCAGAAAAACACTGTCGAATAGCTCCCTTCAAGGGAAACTCTTACTTTGGGGGGCTGTTGGAACGTGTGCTTTTGGTTCATGCGTCCCTGCATGTATGAGGCATGTATCACTTTCCCTAAACTGCACTCCTTGGGGTACTTACCGACTGCTCCAGAGATGCAAGACTCGCTTCCTGACAGGGTCTGTGCCTCCCCAGATGCTGTGAGCAAGCGCTGAAGGGCAGGTCCACAGTGGACCAAACCATCTTATCAAGAACAGAGGCTGGTTATCTTTTATCTGTAGTAGTGTGTATATTTTAATCCTGACCTCCTAATTTAAAACCTACCCTTTCCCCCCTTGGATTTCTATGTCTGTGAGTCTATTTCTGCTTTATAAATAAATCCATGTCATATTTTAAATTCCACATATAAGTGATATCACAGGATATTTGTATTTCTCTGTCTGATGTATTTCACTTAGTATGCTCCTTAAATCCTGAGGTCTATCCACGTTGCTGACCAGGACTTACTATATAGCACAGGAAACTATACTCAATATCTCATAATAACTTGTAATGGAAAGAAATCTGAAAAACAATATACATATACATTATTATATAATATACATATATTATTGTACATATCAGTTCAGTTCAGTCACTGAGTCGTGTCCAACTCTTTGCGACTCCATGAATTGCAGCATGCCAGGCTCCCCGTCCATCAATATATAAACACATAATTCAGTCACTTTGCTGTGCACCTGAAACTAACACAACACTGTAAATCAACTCTATTTCAACAAAAACTAAAAAAACAGATGCTAAGACAGTATGAATTCCTGGCCATTTTCAGTCTTGTTTTCACATCTCATTAACTTCTCAATCTAGGGAAAGAAGAATACAGAAGACTCAAGCATGCAGAATTAAAATATATATCTTATTTGACTTAAAAAAATAAACTCTACTATCAAGAATTATGTGAACTGATACATATTGGGAAATATTATTTATTTTGAGATGTGTATAAGAGACAGCCTTATTAGTTATCTATTTTATGTACAGTAGTATGAATATGTCCATCTCAATTTTCCCCTTTATCCTCACCCCACCCCCTTAGCACCCCCCACCCCCGTAACCATAGATTTGCTTTCTACATCTGTGACTCTATTTCTGTTTTGTAGATAAGTTCATTAGTTCCTTTTTAAGATTCTGCATATAAGTGATACCATACGATATTTGTCTTATGATAACTTGCTTCACTCAGTATCACACTAAGTCCATCCATGTTGCTGCAAATGGCATTATTTCATCCTTTTTTATGGCCAAGTAATATTCCACTGTTTATATGTGCCACACCTTTTTATCCACTCATCTGTTGATGACCATTTAGGCTGCTTCCATATCCTGGCAATTGTAAACAGTGCTGCAGTGAACACTGGGGTACATGTATGCTTCTGAATGATGGTTTTCTTGGGGTGTACGCCCAGCAGTGGAGTGGGAATGCAGTATGAAGGAAACTCCATACTGTTCTCCACAGCTGTTATTCCAATGCAAAGTCATGTCCCACCATGGATTGCAGTACTCCAGGCTTTCCTGTCCTTGTCTATCTCCTGGAGTTTGCTCAAACTCATATCCATTGAGTCGGTGATGCCATATAACCGTCTCATCCTCTGTCACCTCCTTCTCCTCCTGCCCTCAATCTTTCCCAGAATCAGGATCTTTTCCCATGAGTTGGCTTTTTGCAACAGGTGGCCAAAGTATTGCAGCCTCAGCTTCAGCATCGGTCCTTTCAATGAATTCTCAGGGTTGAGTTCCTTTAGGATTGATTGGTTTGATCTCCTTGCAGTCTAAAGGACTTGTAAAGAGTCTTCTCCAGCACAATTCAAAAGCATCAATTCTTTGGTTCTCAGTCTTCTTTATGGTTCAAGTCTCGTACCCATGCATGACTCCTGGAAAAACCAAAGCTTTGACTATACAGACCTTTGTTGGCAAAGTGATGTATCTGCTTTTTAATATACTGTCTAGGTTTGTCACAGCTTTTCTTAGCAGGAAGTGTCTTTTAATTTCATGGCTGCTGTCACCATCCGCAGTGATTTTGGAGCCCAAGAAAATAAAATCTGCCACTGTTTTCCCTTATCCCCATCTATTTGCCCTGCAGGGATGGGATCAGGTGCCATGATCTTCATGGCGCTGCAGTCCCAGGACACTTCTGTGCCCTTTCTATGCCTCCTTCTGCCCCACTTAAAACCAGGTGAAAACGCTCACCACCAGAGCCCTCCAATAGACCGGCAACAGGCGTCACAGCTGATGGTCAAAGTAAAGGAGCCAAACACTCGAGGGTAAAAATGCATTTTCATAGCTGTATTAAGCACGTGCTCTGTAACTCATTCCTAGGTCACCTACAGCTTGCTCAGAAATGCTCTATAAAACAGCATTTTGTGGGATAGGAGTCTCTTCAAAGGTTGTGAGATCTGGGGCCTTGCTGCTCACTGTGCAGGCTTGGTGTCAGCAGCCCTGGGAAATGCAGGCTCCCAGGCCCCCACCCTGGACCTACTGAGTCAGGAGCTCTGTTGTGACAGGTGAGCGTGCGTACAAGAAAGCTGAGGACGCTTCATCCTCGAGTGGAAAACAGTCTTGGACCCCACGTCTTTGTTGAACAAGTGACTAAGTGATCCCGGAAAGTCACTTTCCTGCACTGCATTTTCTCATCTGTAAAAAGGGCATCATTCTCCTTTTTCAATTTGATAGGAAAGAGGGAAGGCAGTGACACTGTATTCTATTCTAATTGGTAAGCACGTTCTAAGATGGTACATAAAGTACGTGTGAAAGTTGAAATGAGAAATACCCTTCAGTAAAGACAATGACAGCATTTTCATTGTTACAGCTGGGGTGACACCTGGGCTCTTGAGCTCAATCTCGTCTCCCGTACCCAGCATACCCGGATGTAAGTAATTCTCCGAAAGTTACTTTGATAAAAATCCCTCAAGGAGACAATCCAATTTCCAAATGTAAATTCCAACAACATACAGAGGGACCACTATTGCTTCCGGTCCACTGGTGGGAAATGAGGCTTTCGACCAATTGAGATTGCCTTTGACATTGTTGCTGTTCCTACAGAGGGACTCTCAGTGTGAAAAGGAGCTGTTTCTCTTGCAAAGGATGTGTGCATGTAAAGCTGAAAGTTTGCGCCTCTTACGCATGAGTTCGAGGAAGACAGAAATGATGTAGAAAGACAGGAATGTTCAACGTCGTGTGGTTTTGAAGGGCTTGCTTCCAAGCCTCAGTTATGATCTGTCCTTTGTACAGAGGATGAGGTTCTAGCCGCGGGAACAGGAGACTTGACTCCACCTCGGTCTCTCCCCGCACACGCCCCTTCACCCTAGGGCGCCTCCCACTGTGGGTGTGCGCATCCAGCCACCGCAGCCTGGAAGCTGCCGGATTCAGAATTCCATTTCAGGGGGATCAGCCAGTTCAGATTCTAGATATTTTACTGTTACTAACATTGTCCACGGAGAAGGCGATGGCACCCCACTCCAGTACTCTTGCCTGGAAAATCCCATGGGCGGAGGAGCCTGGTAGGCTGCAGTCCATGGGGTCGCAAAGAGTCAGACACGACTGAGCGACTTCACTTTCAGTTTTCACTTTCATGCCTTGGAGAAGGAAACTGCAACCCACTCTAGTGTTCTTGCCTGGAGAATCCCAGGGATGGGGGAGCCTGGTGGGCTGCCGTCTATGGGGTCACACAGAGTCGGACACGACTAAAGCGACTTAGCAGCAGCAGCAGCAACATTGTCCAAGCTCTACAGGCGAGAACATAAGCAAGTTAAATACTTGAGGAAAATAAGCCCTCAACAAGGGGTGATAAATTTTTTCTCTATTTGATATTCATGATTTGAAACATAATATATTGACAGGAGATCAGACCTTTGCAGCATTAAAACTAAATTGTGGTCATTCAGCCCTTAATTCTGTTGAGCTTCTTTTTTCTCCCGAAAAGGCTGTGTGATATTTAGATGTGTGTGTGTGTGTGTGTGTGTGTGTGTGCACACACACTTAGTTGCTCAGTTGTGTCCAACTCTGTCATCTCATGGACTGTAGCCCTCCAGACTCCCCCGTCCATGGGATTCTCCAGGCGAGAATACTGGAGTGGGTTGCCATCTCCTCCTCCAGGCTTTCTTCCCAACCCAGGGATCCAATCCATGTCTCCTTCATTGGCAGGAGGATTCTTTAACTACTGGGCTACAAGGGAAGCGCGATAATTAGATGACACAGAAGTCAGTGGTCTGAACACCTCACTTGTGCCGGATTAAAGGGGGGTCTTGAGTGGAACACAGTTTGTGGTCAGAACCGCGATATGCTTTCTGGTTTGGTCACCACCTCACCCAACAGAAGATCTATAACAGAGGCAGCTGGTATTCTGTGACATTTTCAATCAGGCATCGAGGGCAGGACCTCAGGATCTTATGAAAGGGTGAGACAGAGACAGTCTGGGGCCCTCGAAAGGAGCGTGCCTGCACTCTGGCTTTCTCAGCGACCTTGGACAAGGCACCTGATCTTTTTGGGTCTTGCTTTCTCCATTAATAAAGTGAGTAGAACTGGATCATCTCTCTTTTTAAAAAAAGATATACATATATATATAATTTTATCTTTTTTTTTTTTTTCTGCATGCAGGCTTTCTCTAGTTGCGGCAACTGAGGGCTACTGTCTAGCTGGAGTCAAGGGTGGCCCATAGTGGTAGTGTCTTCTTGTTACAGGAGCTCTAGGGAATAAGGGCTTCAGTAGTTGTGGCACATACGCTTCGCAGCTGCACGGCATGCAGAATCTTTCCAGATCAGGAATCGAACCCTTATCCCCTGCATTAGCAGGCATATTCTTGACCACTTGACCCCTAGGGAAGTCCTAGGTTGTCTCTTAAATCCCAAATTTTACCATTTAAAGGTCAGCGGAGTCTTCTCGTCTGTGATGAGCAGAGAGCCTCCCAGACTCCCTCCAGCGTGTCTGTCAGCTGCCCCTCCCCTGCGCCCAGGGGCTGGCACACCAGGGCAATGCAAACTTCCAAACTTCCAAGCTGGACAGCGTCTCTTCCCTAAACATGCCTACACATATCCCACCAGCTAGAGAGACCACAGGGTCAGGTCATTCTAAGATTCGGTTCCACTCTTTACATGGAAGGGATAGTGCATAATGGTAGCTGACGATTTATGGGCCGTTTTCCTGAGCTCTGAGCATAAATCCATCTTCCCTATTGGACATTACCACCAGTCAGCAGGGTGTGTTTTAATTATTATTTTAATTTCATGTTGGCAGAAAAACACTGTCTAATAGCTCCCTTCAAGGGAAACTCTTACTTTGGGGGGCTGTTGGAACGTGTGCTTTTGGTTCATGCGTCCCTGCATGTATGAGGCATGTATCACTTTCCCTAAACTGCACTCCTTGGGGTACTTACCGACTGCTCCAGAGATGCAAGACTCGCTTCCTGACAGGGTCTGTGCCTCCCCAGATGCTGTGAGCAAGCGCTGAAGGGCAGGTCCACAGTGGACCAAACCATCTTATCAAGAACAGAGGCTGGTTATCTTTTATCTGTAGTAGTGTGTATATTTTAATCCTGACCTCCTAATTTAAAACCTACCCTTTCCCCCCTTGGATTTCTATGTCTGTGAGTCTATTTCTGCTTTATAAATAAATCCATGTCATATTTTAAATTCCACATATAAGTGATATCACAGGATATTTGTATTTCTCTGTCTGATGTATTTCACTTAGTATGCTCCTTAAATCCTGAGGTCTATCCACGTTGCTGACCAGGACTTACTATATAGCACAGGAAACTATACTCAATATCTCATAATAACTTGTAATGGAAAGAAATCTGAAAAACAATATACATATACATTATTATATAATATACATATATTATTGTACATATCAGTTCAGTTCAGTCACTGAGTCGTGTCCAACTCTTTGCGACTCCATGAATTGCAGCATGCCAGGCTCCCCGTCCATCAATATATAAACACATAATTCAGTCACTTTGCTGTGCACCTGAAACTAACACAACACGTAAATCAACTCTATTTCAACAAAAACTAAAAAAACAGATGCTAAGACAGTATGAATTCCTGGCCATTTTCAGTCTTGTTTTCACATCTCATTAACTTCTCAATCTAGGGAAAGAAGAATACAGAAGACTCAAGCATGCAGAATTAAAATATATATCTTATTTGACTTAAAAAAATAAACTCTACTATCAAGAATTATGTGAACTGATACATATTGGGAAATATTATTTATTTTGTACAGCTTTTTGGGGGCCAATACTCCGTACTTTGCTCATGTTAAAAGTAATAAGGTTCTTGTATCAAACATTCCTCCTTTCACAAGTTGAAAGGTCTACCAAAAATGGAATTCCAAGGTTAAAGTGCCCACACTAGTAGTACTGAGAATTCAGAGTTTTATATTTTGACTTCTGAAATATGATCGAAATTCCGGGCCATAATAAGAATATTAGTTACAGAAAACCTAAACTTAAAAAAAAAACACATACCAATAAACCCCCAAATTAGCTAATAAAGTTTGCATACATTTTGTCTCTAAACAAGCACTAAAAGTAGCAAGCAATTTAATAAAACAAGACACTAGACGGTATGGAGAGCAGCAAGCATGAGTGCCCCAGCCAGGCCACTTGTGCCTGGGCTGCACTCACAAACCCTGTGCCGTGAGCCCTGGGAAGCTCAGGGCCCCAGCGGATCGTGCTCTCTCCTCTATCTTTCTTTCCCTGAAAGCTGCATGCTGCTCGTCTGTTTTCATATAAATCTAAAATATGCTGTTTATCCCATGTGCACATGTGGTCAAGTGATCAAGAGACACATTTTCAGTCCTGAGCACGCCCTGCCCCATTTTAAAGGAAATCCTGCATGTAGTAAATTCACGCTAATTGGGAGCTCTATGAAGGGGTTAAAACACTGCCCATTACAAGTCGGGTGGCCATTATAAATGTTACCCAAATAAAAGCCAGAAACAGGAAGCCAAAAAGCAAGTCCCTACGGCAGGCATGTCTTAAATGATATCATTTGTCAAGTTTCAGCATCTTGTGGTGGGTGAACACACACACAAAAAGGAGGTCTGTGTTGTACCAAGGACGTTACATCCTCATTAGCTGGAATGTTCTTTAAGTATATAATGCAACATTTTCACTGTAATAAGAAGTGCAACTTGTCACTGCACTTTCATTAGATAAATACTGAATGTAATACTAATGACCATTTATAAAGGTGCTATCCTCCTCCTGAGAAACTCCATTCAGATGAAATCATATAATAACAATTTCTAGAGCACATTATAGAAACTTCTGTGTAGTTTCTCTGTAAACTATTTTCTGTTTTTTTTTTTTTTAAATGCTGAAGGCGGTGAACAATGGAAGTCATCATCGAATGGACCTGGAATGACATTGTTAGTATTTTTTTGTGTGTACAAAAACAAATTTGAAGGAAGAGCATTTGGCCTTTTACAAATCACAATGGAACGGGAGGGAATAGCTGGGACTCCCTTGTTTCTTGGCATGCTAACTGGAGCCAAGGCTCTCCATCTGCCCAGCTGGGGACCTCAAGGCTGATGTGCAGAGAAGGCCACCCTGAGAACCCAGAAATAATTCATCCACCAGGATCGTTCAGCCCCGGCCCAGTCTCTAAAACAAAGACTGACAATTGCCCTGAATTATGGATGTACTTTTTGTGATATGTAATACAGTTCAGAAGAAAGGCGGAGAGAGGATCGCACCATTTCACCTCCCATTAGAGGCTGGGCTTGAACGCTAATCCCAGAAGATGAAACTGATGCTGAACTATGACCCTCAATTTACAAATCATTTTTCAGAAGAATAAAAAAAAAAGTTTAAACATATTTTTGGCATTATCTGAATGGGCGGAATCTTTCATGCTTGTTTTCTAAGAATAAATGAAAACAGTCTGCACTATAGATTTTTAGTTTGGGGACAGACAGAACATGAGGTTTTCAGATTATATTTTATTTTAAACCTGGTTGTTTGAAATTTTTTCTAACATAGCTGAATTTAGTGTATGCCTTCAAAACATAATAAATTTCTATTTATAGCTTCAGGGATCCATCCGTTAAAATGTTGGTCTTTCATCTTTATTACTCTCCCATTAAAATGAAAGAAACCGGGACGCACTTCAGTTTAGAAGAAGCAATTTAGTTGGCAGTGTCCTTACTGCTCAAGTCTTGACAGAGGGAGAAAGCCCATGATCGCTTAGACTTCACACATCTGTCTGCCTAGGACACAACTAAGCCTATCAGACAGAGACTACCTTACAGTGAATAATATTCTCTGATGAGCTGATTTGATTACAGCATTGCTCCACGACCAGTCATTCCCTTGCAGTTACATTCATAAAACCTGTCCCCTCCCCTTTGTTTGCTTGGGTCTCTAAAAGGGAGGCCAAGTCCCCTTCGGTTTCGCTACAGCTGTTAGGTCTGAAAGGGACAGATTAATAACCGAGCAGCTCACCGGCCTGGCTTCTCCGGTACCCTGCACTAGTAACCCCTTGCTGTAATGAGGACGCAAAGAGCCTCCCATCGGGCTGTTCCCTTCTTCATAACTCAAAAGCCTCACAGTGGCAATAGCCTCCAGTGCTATTTGTCTTTAGTGCAGTTGTGACACTCCGGCATGATCCATAATTTGGCAACTATTTACCGTGACATTTCCCTTCAGTGCAGCCATAACATTCAGTGAGGCCATTATTTGGCCCCATTTACCATATAAATTGTATTGTTGTGCATGCACGCTAGCAGCTACATTAGGCACCTGAAAATGAGTAAATCTTGTAAAATAGATCCTAACAGCTATTCAGCGGTAGGACTGCCTTGCTCCTCAGACAGAAGGAGAGAAAAATTAAATACGGTCACCAAGTTTCCTAGAATATCGCTAATCGGGTGTCTATTTGTTTAGCCTGTTAGAGACGCTGAAACGCAAGGCTCTGAAAACCAGTCTGGTGGGCGTGGCTCCGCTAGAAAGGCAGGATGGGGCTCCCACCTCAGCGATGAAAACCCCAGCAGCCCTTGGGGAGCTGAGGAAGGTAGGCAGAAGGTGGGTCAGCTGTGGGCTTGATTAGAGGGGAAGGCGCGGGGCTGGTTACCTTCGCGGGTGTGACGTCAGGTGATGGTGACAAGAAGCGTCTTGTCCCAACAGGCCGCGTGGAGACCTGGGGTGTGACACAGAGTCAGTGGTGGCTACTCTACTTCCAGGTCAGGGAGAAAACCCGCCTCCCCAAAGTCTCAAATGCACGCTCACCTGAGGTCACTTCAGTCCCTGCGTTGCGGGATGCTGTGTGACACAGCCCAGTAGGCAGATGAAGGGTTTTGTTAGTGTCTACAGAGCTTTCCCTGAACGCCCGTGTTTTGCTACGTTGACTTTCACTGTGGATGGAGCACATCCTTCTTCATTTCGAGTGCATGTACTAAATTTTTAAAGTCTCCCGAATCTCTAGTTTCCCTTTACCAAACCTGTTCTTTTGTCCATATGAGTTTTCAACACTACTTTTCTTCTTAAGGAAAGAGAGAAATCTTCTATCCCACACATGCCTCATCAGCATGATTGTGCATAACATCATTAAATAAAGAGATACTTCTTTAAAAGAGGTCTGTGCTCATTTAATTTTTTTTTTCTAATGACCTAACAGAGTCAGAGTTTTGGGAGAATCCCTCCAAATTTCTATTTAGAGAATTGGCTGGTAATTTATGGAAGAAGGGCCATTTCCTGAGAATATGGACTCTGAGAAGTGACTGACTTTTGCTCTCTGTCTCATTTATTAACAACTTGTTAGCACTATACCAAAATCTCCCATAGCAAAGAACTCATGAACTGTTTTCAAGCCCGATTTTAAAATCTCATCAAGTTGAAGACATGCTGATTTGATCAGATCTTGCATCAGGAATTAATTATTTCCCTGGAACAATAAAATCTGGAATAAGACTGTCCATGAATACAGAACTGAATGTAAAGGTTTTACCTCTGTGCCATGGAGGGAAGTTTTATTAGCACTTTTTTGTGCTTCAGGGATCCATCCGTTAAAATGTTGGTCTTTCATCTTTATTACTCTCCCATTAAAATGAAAGAAACCGGGACGCACTTCAGTTTAGAAGAAGCAATTTAGTTGGCAGTGTCCTTACTGCTCAAGTCTTGACAGAGGGAGAAAGCCCATGATCGCTTAGACTTCACACATCTGTCTGCCTAGGACACAACTAAGCCTATCAGACAGAGACTACCTTACAGTGAATAATATTCTCTGATGAGCTGATTTGATTACAGCATTGCTCCACGACCAGTCATTCCCTTGCAGTTACATTCATAAAACCTGTCCCCTCCCCTTTGTTTGCTTGGGTCTCTAAAAGGGAGGCCAAGTCCCCTTCGGTTTCGCTACAGCTGTTAGGTCTGAAAGGGACAGATTAATAACCGAGCAGCTCACCGGCCTGGCTTCTCCGGTACCCTGCACTAGTAACCCCTTGCTGTAATGAGGACGCAAAGAGCCTCCCATCGGGCTGTTCCCTTCTTCATAACTCAAAAGCCTCACAGTGGCAATAGCCTCCAGTGCTATTTGTCTTTAGTGCAGTTGTGACACTCCGGCATGATCCATAATTTGGCAACTATTTACCGTGACATTTCCCTTCAGTGCAGCCATAACATTCAGTGAGGCCATTATTTGGCCCCATTTACCATATAAATTGTATTGTTGTGCATGCACGCTAGCAGCTACATTAGGCACCTGAAAATGAGTAAATCTTGTAAAATAGATCCTAACAGCTATTCAGCGGTAGGACTGCCTTGCTCCTCAGACAGAAGGAGAGAAAAATTAAATACGGTCACCAAGTTTCCTAGAATATCGCTAATCGGGTGTCTATTTGTTTAGCCTGTTAGAGACGCTGAAACGAAAGGCTCTGAAAACCAGTCTGGTGGGCGTGGCTCCGCTAGAAAGGCAGGATGGGGCTCCCACCTCAGCGATGAAAACCCCAGCAGCCCTTGGGGAGCTGAGGAAGGTAGGCAGAAGGTGGGTCAGCTGTGGGCTTGATTCAGAGGGGAAGGCGCGGGGCTGGTTACCTTCGCGGGTGTGACGTCAGGTGATGGTGACAAGAAGCGTCTTGTCCCAACAGGCCGCGTGGAGACCTGGGGTGTGACACAGAGTCAGTGGTGGCTACTCTACTTCCAGGTCAGGGAGAAAACCCGCCTCCCCAAAGTCTCAAATGCACGCTCACCTGAGGTCACTTCAGTCCCTGCGTTGCGGGATGCTGTGTGACACAGCCCAGTAGGCAGATGAAGGGTTTTGTTAGTGTCTACAGAGCTTTCCCTGAACGCCCGTGTTTTGCTACGTTGACTTTCACTGTGGATGGAGCACATCCTTCTTCATTTCGAGTGCATGTACTAAATTTTTAAAGTCTCCCGAATCTCTAGTTTCCCTTTACCAAACCTGTTCTTTTGTCCATATGAGTTTTCAACACTACTTTTCTTCTTAAGGAAAGAGAGAAATCTTCTATCCCACACATGCCTCATCAGCATGATTGTGCATAACATCATTAAATAAAGAGATACTTCTTTAAAAGAGGTCTGTGCTCATTTAATTTTTTTTTTCTAATGACCTAACAGAGTCAGAGTTTTGGGAGAATACCTCCAAATTTCTATTTAGAGAATTGGCTGGTAATTTATGGAAGAAGGGCCATTTCCTGAGAATATGGACTCTGAGAAGTGACTGACTTTTGCTCTCTGTCTCATTTATTAACAACTTGTTAGCACTATACCAAAATCTCCCATAGCAAAGAACTCATGAACTGTTTTCAAGCCCGATTTTAAAATCTCATCAAGTTGAAGACATGCTGATTTGATCAGATCTTGCATCAGGAATTAATTATTTCCCTGGAACAATAAAATCTGGAATAAGACTGTCCATGAATACAGAACTGAATGTAAAGGTTTTACCTCTGTGCCATGGAGGGAAGTTTTATTAGCACTTTTTTGGGCAAGGGAAAGCCAAAAAAAAAAAAAAAAAAAAGGAAGCAAAGAAAAAAGAGAACCTATTCATTAAACTTTACTTTTGATTTTTAAAATATATTATCTCCATTACCAACTAAAAAAAATAGATTTGAGTAATTCTGGGGCATAAAATGACCATTTTCTTTCTCCTATGCCATTGTTCTGCTTTTATAGCTTACTGTTGACAGAGGGAGGTAATTCAATGACAATTTTCCAGTGTTTTTTCTCATGTACATATAATCGATGGCCCGGAAGACCGATTCCAGGCCGATAAACCTGTCCTCTGCAGACAGACCTCTGGAGTCCACCTTGCAAATCAGCTCGCCATCCGCATACATCTTGAGCAAGTGGTCCATGGCACCTCGAAACTCAGGAAGGTAATGGTTCAAGAAGAAGCCCTGGACGCTGGCAGATTTCTTCAGCAGTTTGGCTGGAAGTGTTACTGCTTTCACAGGCGACAGGCCGGTAGGAGTCTGGTAGCCAGAGACGAACCCGATCACTATCAAGCGCCCTCGGGTAGCCAAGGCATCCACGGCCAAGTCAAACATGGCTCCCCCGACGGACTCGTATACCACGTCCACACCTTGGGGGTACTCCTGCCTCAGGACAGCACCCACGTGCTCGGCGTTATAGTTGATGGGCCGGTCGCAGCCAAGAGACTTCAGAAAAGCACACTTCTCGGCAGAAGAGCACGTTCCAATGACGTGGCACTTGGCCTTCTTTGCGAGCTGAACGGCGAACTGGCCGGTGCCCCCGGCTGCCGCGGTCACCAGGACCTTCTTCCCTTCCGACAGCCCCCCGAGCTCTTTCAGGCTGATGTAGGCTGTGGTCCCACTCACCAGGAGCGTGAGATACTCGGGTTTCAGGGCTGGCACTGGGATGGCGACCCTGGCGGGCACCACTGTGTACTCAGCAAAAGAACCAGGCGCCATGTAGGCCACAGCCTGGCCGACCGTGAACGCAGTGCTGGCAGAGAGGCCCAAGGCCACCACCTCCCCAACACCTTCGAAGCCTGCGTCGAAGGGGGTCTTGACTGAAGGGTCGTAGCGGCCAGCCGAATAGTTGATGTCAGAAGCATTGACACCAACAAATCTAGAGGAAAACAAACACACACACACACATTCAGGTGCTTTCTTTGTCAAGGCTTTTTCTATTCCTCTAAATCTCGTGACTGTGGAGGGCAGTAAAGCTGTTATCTATTCTGATAGAATTTGAAAAAAAAAAAAAAAAAACCACCCAAAACTCTTGATATACACTTCAAAAAAAAAGAAAGCAAACGTGAGCTCAACAGTGATTCCATATCAGAGTTTTGGTTTATTGTATTCTTTCATTAGGTTAAGAATAATTTTACATCCCTTAATGAACAGGGAGGCCTGGCGTGCTGCGACTCACGGGGTCGCAGAGAGTCGGACACGACTGAGCGACTGAACTGAACAGGTTATTTATTTCATACGCCATTTATTCCCTTTCTCTTTCTTTCAAAAGAGAGGAAAAAAAAATTCAGGAAGCCCTTATACACAAACTTCACTGGAGCTATGAGTTGGAAATTAATTGGTCTCTTAGCAAAGATGTTAAAAACAACAGTGGGATAAAATATATTCAAAGAGGTAGACTTGTATTGATTCTGGCAACAATTTAACACTTCAGATAATAATAGTAATGACAATGATATTATTAAAGATTGATGTAGTGTACAAGGTCACTGGCTGTTACATGTTACTGCGGGGCTTGTTTCAAACAGTGTGAGAGAGGCTGCAGCAAATTTTCCTTCTGATGTAACTGTGTCCAGTGTGAAAATATGCATTTTGATTAATTGAACAAAAATTGTCTCATAAGGCTAGAGAGATTTTTATGGAACATCCAACATTTTACAGTCCTTCCCAGATGAAAAGGAAAGCAAATCGACACTATATTTTTCCTCAACAAGAAGCAGAGACATACTTGATTAATACCAGATGATTATTTTCACTTTGGTATCCAGAGTCAATTTAATTGCCAGGCTGGTATTTTTACCAGCTTTTTTTCATCTCAGTATACCTCATAACAAAAATATCCTGATACATAAGGAAAAAAGCCATTCTCCCAAGGATGTTGGGAGGTGGTCGAGACACAGTGGGAGGATCCTAAAGACGCCATTTCACCTGTAATGAAAGGAAAAGGTGCTGGGATCTGGTGGCAGGAGGGAAGCTGGTAAGTAGGGCTCATGTTAAAACAATTTAGCATTAATTTAACTTAATAAACCCCAAACTGCCCCGCACCAGGACCCACTTGCACTTTATATAGAGACAATACTTAGCCCTCGTAAATGTGCCCTTATGACGGTGCCCGCATACACGATTGGACACACTCTACATTTTATCAGCAGAAATAAGAAAGAAGGAAACTCTCCTTCGGGCTCGTCCAGTAGCTTTCATAAGTTACCAGACACAAGGCCTCACAATCACGTTACAGGATTCCATACCCGAACAGGACACATAGTAATGAGAAGCGGGAATAATGGTTTGTGGCGGGTTCTCAGTGGCATTTAGTGCCAAGCCCACGTTCTATCTTTTGGGTAGGGGAGGGCCAGGCATCTTTCCTTTCACTTTGCCGAGTTCTCCAGGCCTGGCCTAGTGTCCTGAGCGCGTGCTTCCGGACCTCGGGGAAGGCGGCGGTCGAGCCCAGTCGGGATGCCTCTGGATGCCCAGTGCTGGGGCTGGAAGGCTGGCTGCAGGACCGCCGGCGGGGGTGGGGAGGTGGGCTGTGCTTACAGGTGGGGGCAGCGGCGGGTAGCCCGTCTGTTCTCGAGCAGGATTAGACTAGCCCTTCCCGTGGCCTTCGCCCCTCCCGTCTTGCCCCCCCTCTCCCCCCCGCCCCGCGCTGGCGTTTCTGCCTTTCCAACCACAGAGGCCCTTCCCTTTCGGGAGCCTCCGCCTTGAACTCGGCCCCTCGGGTCACCATCATTTCCAAACCTGAGCTAACTGGGGCGGGGGGGGCCGGGGGGGGTGAGCTGGCGAACGGGAAGGGGCTGCTGGAGGAAAAGGCAGTCCCATCACCGCCCCCCACCCCCGCGCACCTCCTTCCGGGGCTGTGGTTGCCACTTCTAGGCGGGAGGCGGAGGACCAAGCAGGGCGCACGCCTGGGAGACAAGCGGCGGCGGGGCGAGGACACCCGCGCAGAGGGGCAGCGAGGGCCCGTGTGTGTGTGTGCGCGCGCGCGTGTTGGGGGGCAGGATGGGCTCTGTTGGGAGCTCGGCGGCTGCAGCCCACCAGCGGCAGCTTGAGCTCACCAAGGGGGCTTTGCTTAAAAACCCAAATCAGACATTGCGGTGGAGCCCGGCTAGCGCTGGAGCGGGGGACCGCAGACCACAAGGCCCGCCCCGCGCCCGGTCCACGTCCCCGCTCACTGCGGCGCCCTCGATGCGCCCGGGCCAACCTGCAGGGCGCCAGAAACCCGCGCTTCTGGAACTATCTCCCCTCGCAAGTGCCCGGCCTCCACCGACTGCCCGGCCGGTGCGTCGTCCCGCGGCCTCTCCACCGCAACCAGGGACAGATGCGATCCATGAGTCCGACTCCCGGAGCGGACTGGAGTCACGCGGGTCGCCGCCGAGGCCCGCGACCGTGACCTCAGCCTCCCTGGGCTGAGCAGGGATCCCAGCGGGCGCTCCCAGTGTGCACCCGCCGCCGAGCTCGGGCCCTGGGGCGATCGAGTGCCAGGGGAGCCCGGGGCACGCGGCGCTCCTGAGCTCATCGGCCTCGCGATAGTAGCCGCCGGCGGCCAGATCGTGACCTTGGCCTCGCAGGCCATTTTCCGTGTCTCTCCACCCTACCCTGCCCGCTTCTAAACCGCCTGCGTCGTCGATGAAGGACTCCGGAGTTCCCGCTCGTCTCCGCACACCTCATCCTCTTCAGGGTCGCCCATTCTCTGGTTGCGAGCCCCCACCTCTCCCTGAACCCCATTTTGCGGCTGGTGTGGACCTACCACTGCCTGGATGCGCCTTGGTTCTTACCTGGGCTTTGGGTAGAAGATTGGGAGGATTGGGAGGAGTTGGGAGCCGGCGCCTTGGGCTCCATCAGAAAAAAGTTCAAGAGCGGCAGGCGCGGTGGGCAGGGATCCGGGTTTGGGGAGCAGCGGACAGAAAGGGCGAGTGAGAGAGAAAAAGAGAAGACGCGCTAGGGAGGATGCGTGCATTTGGAGACTCGTCTGTACCCCTTTAATTTAAACTACGTGCTTTTAATGAGTGCAGGGGGTCTAGCGATCCGACAGGCAGACCCACGCAAAAGACAAAAATCGAGGACCCCGGGAAAAAGAACGTGATGTTCGGGGCTCTGCCCAAATATATACCCTTCCGGAGTCACTCGGTTTATTTACACTAAAAAGCGATGAGCCCTTTCGTCATGTTTATTGTGAAACAGGGCAGCGGTCCGAGGGGAGGCAATGGGTTTTCTGTTAACAAAAATCAAACCGGAAGACTCAAGTCCAGAGCAAAACCTTCAATACTGGAAGACAAAGTCGGCCAAACCAGACCTTCCTTTAAAAAAAAAAAGAAAAGAAAAAAGGGATAAAGAAAAGGAAGAATGAAGGAAAAAAAAATATCTCGGCCTGGAGAATGAGCAGGAATAGTTACCCTCCCTTGAGCAACAAACGGTTTATCAAAAATGCCCTCCCCATCCCCCACCTTCTCTGTGCCGGTCCTACGAACTCTGCACCATTATCTAACATTTGAACAAAAAATCGTTAGAAATATTTGGAAACGAAATAATGTGGCAGTATCTTGCAAAAAAAGAAAAATCTAAAAATAGTGCGTGAACTGAACCAGAGGGAGTCGGAGTCTTTCTCCTTTTATTTTCTTCTCTTTTATGAGGAGGGGAGCGGGGTTTCCTCGGATGTTAGAAAGCCGAAGGCCAGAAGTGGATAAAGGAAAGGCGTGGGCACGTTCTAGAAGGATTCTAGGCTCCCTTCTCACACCTTTCCTAAATGATAAACTTGATTATGCTAAATCGATGTCTTAAGGAGCACCTCCGTCACTGTGAATAAAGAATTTGTATTTTCTGTTAAAATGGGAAGACACGTGCAAAAGGTTCCGCTGAAAGAGAAAGTCAGAGAGAGCACAATTAAACCCCCCTAGACAACTTTCCAAACAAGTGAATTTGGGCTGAATCCATTCACTCCGGAGCAGATTATTAGTATTATTACGATAAAAAATAAGAAGCTCTTGCATAGAATTTTCATGCAGTTGACACTGTTTGGGGCGACTTGGTCTGGGATTAAAATGAACTAACCTGTAGTGAAGTATTGAGTCTCTATTCTTAAAAAAAACGGTAAAATGCCACCTTTACTGACAACGTTTGCTAGAATAAAGGATCTTCCCACAGTTTGGGGGGTAGGGGCATATTTTCCAGCAGAGTAAGGAGAGGGACAGGCAGAGGTCCGCCCCATCCCCACAAGCAGAAAAACGCGCCCCCTTCTTCTGTGACGGATTTCAAGGTAGAAGTTAGAGGTCAAGCGGTGACTATAAATATCCTGTTTATATTAAGGGGATTCTTGGCATCTGTGGATGGAAGACAGAGGCGTGGATCTTAAAGCAACCCCAGTTGAGAGCATCCAACATGGCAGCCGGTGCTCCAGAACTCCGACCGACCACCCAGTTCGGGGACCCGCCCTGGTGACCCAGCGCGGGGAAGGGGCGCACACCCTGCGGAGCTCGTGCCCCGCAGGCGGGCAGGCCGGTCCTTCGGGCAGGAACTCCTCCACGGCGGTGCGGGCGGGGGTCCCACCGCGCGGCTGCTGGGAGTGCGGAAACTTCACACCTTCCGCTGCCCGCCCCGCTCAGTCGCCCCCTCCCCACTTCACACCCTGTTTGTAAAAGGTGTTCTTTCCCCAAGCAGCCTGGTGTGTACCATTGGTGCTCACAGTTCACAGTTGCGGGTGGGGGGGTGGAGAAAAAGCCTGCGTGAAACTTTGCCTGTTGGATTTCTTCGGCGTATTTTTTCAATCTGAGTCTCATCTCACTTCCAGGAAATCACTCATGTGTTTTGTATGTCCTGCGTGAACACTCACCCACCCTTCTTTTCAACTTGGCAGGACGCGCGTCTGGATCTCAACTGCCTTAGCGGTTCCTGGTACTGGTGAAGAAATCCTCCGAAGCCCGGGGTCCCAGCGGTGCACTTAAGCCCACCGGTTCAGGCGCCCCCTGCCCCCACCCCTTTCCCAGCCTCCACTCGGTCCCACTTTTGGCTCACTTGGTTTCTACCTCTCCAACAGGTTCCCAGAAGTTTGACTTCCTGGTCAGAATTCCGAAGTCTCCGAGCTAGGTTTGTAAGACTGATACGAATCTCTAAATGGACCGTTCAGCATTGCCCCAAGCTGATTAGATAAGATACACGGTCCTTCAGTCCTCGCCGAGGACCGAGTGCTTTCGAGCACACCACTGACAACCTGGTTACAACCACAAGTTACTTCTCCCTCCGAAAGTATTACGCAACCTGAAATATGCAGCACTCGCCCCACAGACCAGACTGACCCGGCGGGCGAGCCCCGCTCTCGCCAAGGGGGATGGAGAAAGCGGACGCCCCGCTTGTAAGCCAGGCAGCGAGAGGACCCACCGGCAGAGCCGCGGACACGGCTCTGAAGAGTGAGGTCCCTTCCCTCTTGTTGCTTCAGCAGTTACTAAAGATTAGTGAGATGGAAACAAATTAAGATGGGCAGTGTGGAGGTGGAAAAGACAGTCCCAAGGTCGGGCGACGACCCGAGCCTCATTCAGTCTGCAAAACCTGCGGCCATGCCCCCGCCCCGGCGCCGCCGCCTGGGACGCGCGCCCCGCGGTACACTGCAGGGCACAGACGACAGTCACACAGAGCTGACAACACGCAGACGGCACCGGCGAGGTGCACACCAACACACCTAACGACAGGCTCCGCCACAGCCAGGCAGCTGCCAACCTGGAGCGGACAGGAACAGCCAGCCGGGGCCCCGGCCTCCTTCCTCCAAAGCACGTTACCTAAACGTCGCGGTTTGTGTCCAGGCTGTTCCCAACTCCACCCTAAAGATTAGGCGATC